>JAZGLO010000568.1:0-90000 GCA_036873155.1 Biomphalaria sudanica | reverse complement strand
TCAGATTTGACAAAATGTGGACCATCCGCGACCCTCATTTTTATTAACATTTTATTTTATTATTTATGTTTTTTGTACATTTTTTTTTTGTATAACTTTAGAATATTTATAGATTTAGATCATAAAAAAAAAAACAATTTAAATCTGCCTAAAATGATAATCTCCCTTTAATCTATTATGATGCAGTTGAGTGTAATAGCCTAAACGACCTATACTGAAGCAGGGGCTGTTCATCCGTCATTGTTAGTGTCTTAACAAAATCGCCCTTGTATCAGTTAAAGTAACACGACTAATTAGAAAACTACATTCTATAATAATTATATCTTCAAAAACCCTCAGACCTCAGAAAATAGCAATGTCTCCATTTTCAGGCTGCATTTGGTTCTCTTACAGATTACTTAGAAACAGCTTACATTTTCAAACTGCATTTGGTTCTTTTACAGATTACTTAAAAACAGCTTACATTTTCAAACTGTATTTTGTTCTCTTACAGATTACTTAGACACACAACTTACCTGTCCAGACAGCCATCTTTCCAGCAGCGTCGCCAGCAGTGGCTTCTACAGCGGGCACTCTGAGCGCGATGACCATTCCCCGCCGCTGCCGCCGCTGAGCGAGAGCGCCCCTGGCCTGATGGGCTACCAGCCACCCACCCCAGCCTCCGACGATGACAGCTCCAACAGTTCTGGCAGACTTCTCATTTGTGAAGTAAGCACCCGACTTTTATTTCAGCATATTGGCTCTAACGGAGCGAGGCGGCCGAGTGGTAAAGAGCTTAGCTTCCATAACGAGGGGTGTCGAGTTTAAATTCTGGTGAAGACTTATAAGATTTTGAACTTGGGGATTTTTAAAGACGTCCTGAGCTAGGAAAGTAGAGGGGCTGTTTGTCGTGGTAGCCACGTGACACCCTCGTTAACCGTTGGCTATAGAAACATCATCTGCCCCATAGATCGTAATGGAATGAAAGGAGTTCCTATTTGTATTTGTGTTACCCACACATACAGAAAGCACAGATCTTATAATAATAATAGTAATAACACAATCCGATCATATGATAATAAACAGCAAAAACATCTGCTTATCATGTTCTCATTATGATAGATACATTTTCAAAGTAGTTTTTATTTCCTAAATATTCAATCTGAAGATATTTGAAATAACTTACAAATAGAAAAACAAGTCTAATGAAATACTCAGAAAGACACAAAGACAGAGGAACATTTCT
Source organism: Biomphalaria sudanica (assembly GCA_036873155.1). NCBI lineage: Eukaryota > Metazoa > Mollusca > Gastropoda > Planorbidae > Biomphalaria > Biomphalaria sudanica. Next base: position 88,775 of record JAZGLO010000568.1, on the reverse strand, counting down.
TATTCCATACACTAGAACAAATTCATATTATGCTCCTTCTTCCCTTGTGCCATTAGAGAATGTAATGGGTTGCCTGAATCAGCCAACGACTTGGCAGAGTTTAAGTCATTGATTAACATACATGACTAGATTGACACATGAAATGCGTAGGATGTAATTATCTTAATTCTTTTTTGAAGAAACGTCTGTAAATTTTTTTGTTTAATACACATTGGCTCTATGTTCGTGAATATGTAGGCCAACATATATATTTATAACTCTTACCAAGCTCTTGTCTTACGATTCACACGGAAACTTGTTTATTCATGATGCTGTTAACAAGATGTGAAATCCATTGAGGACTCTGGTTTGGTTGCTTTAGCCGAACGCAATCGTTTGAGATCTATTCCCCCAAACAAAATAAGAGGTTTTAAAATGCGGCCTTTAAATTAAATCAAACTAAAGTGAACATTTAAAGACTACATCACAAACGAAGAGATTAGAGACAGGGTTTCTAGAGCGATTTGGATCCTACGATGATCTGCTAACTGTTGTAAAAAACTAAAACTAAAACTCTATGGTCATATTACAAGGTCTTCGGGGCAACAAAAAAGAATGGACGGGCCTGCCATTGAAAGAGGTTCTATCCAAGGCAAAAGACAGAGGAATGGAGAAAGACGGTTGACAAATCTTGTGTGATGCCTCAACGGTCCAACAGTCTAAGGTGAAAGTGATTAAAAAAAAAAGACTTTATAAACCAAAATAATAAGAGAAGGAAATAATAATCCATGTCTAGCCAAGTCCTTTATTTATTCTTTCAATTTCAATATGGGGTTCATTTTTACCAGACGAATTGAGTTGACCTATTTTACTCAGCTGACAACTCGTGTTGTGCAACTAAGCTATTTTAAGATCACACGCTTGCCCTCCTCTTTCTCGAAATGAGGTCACGTCACCGGCCGGTTTATTTGACCGAGTTTCTCTTCTTGTGTAACAGTCTGGCTGAGCACAGAGTAAAGGGGGGAAAACATCGGTGCTGTTATTTTAAATCTTAAAAAAAAAAAAAAGAAGATATAATTTAAAAAATGTTTGATTTGTTCTATAAATGAAAGTATTTAAAAGAAAATGAAAGCTCCTTTTACTTGTGCTGAATGATCAAGCGCGTATTGATATCTAGATCTATGTCGTCTGCTAAACTGAAAGACGTTCTTGGAACATAGATCTACCTAACCGTTTTTCTCTGCAAAGTAGACCTACCTAACAGTTTTTCTCTACCCTCTGTGGATCACTGAATTCTTAAATTTTACAGACTTTATAATTTTGCAGAATGTTTATAATTTTACAGACTGTTTATAATTTTACAGACTGTTTACAATTTTACAGACTGTTTATAATTTTACAGACTGTTTATGTGAAGGGGATATGGAAGTAAAAGGTCTAAAATGATTTTTAATGGGGAAAAAAAAGATGTTTCAGTAAAGATTCAATAGTTAGTTATTGTTAAAATTTGTTTGATTTTTGTAGGTTTCCACTTTACGGGTGGGGTCTAATTATATACATTACTGAACAAAGTGTGGACTATAAGGACGCCAACAAGGCGTCGGCGCCCAGCTTATGTATTTAGGCTTTTGTCAAGGGATTAATTTACACCCATGTGAGGTTGGCTCCTAGAATATTAGTCTCTTGTTGGTGAATGCATGTTTTTGTACAAGTTGGCGGGCCTCTTTTTGGTAGATAAACGTCATTTTTCCTACGGAGGGCAGGGTTTAAACCCGGGACAATCAAGACAGCCAGAGCGCATACCACACGAACATCCCAGCCATCCGTCCAATGTATTGTTGTCTGGTCACAGACTTGATAACCGTGACTCATTTATCTGGTAACCATGAGGACCTATTAAGCAACCAAGACACGATTTAGGTTGGATAGAAGAGATATGCCAATTTACTGATGGTCAAACTGCGTCCTTCATCAGCCAATTTACTGATGGTCAAACTGCGTCCTTCATCAGCCAATTTGTGGATGGTTAAACTACGTCCTTCATCCTCCAATTTTCTGATGGTCAAACTGCATCCTTCATCAGCCAATTTACTGATGGTCAAACTGCATCCTTCATCAGACAATTTACTGATGGTCAAACTGCGTCCTTCATCAGCCAATTTACTGATGGTCAAACTACGTCCTTCATTAGCCAATTTGTGGATGGTCAAACTACGTCCTTCATCCTCCAATTTACTGATGGTCAAACTGCATCCTTCATCAGCCAATTTACTGATGGTCAAACTGCATCCTTCATCAGACAATTTACTGATGGTCAAACTGCGTCCTTCATCAGCCAATTTACTGATGGTCAAACTACGTCCTTCATTAGCCAATTTGTGGATGGTCAAACTACGTCCTTCATCCTCCAATTTACTGATGGTCAAACTGCATCCTTCATCAGCCAATTTACTGATGGTCAAACTGCATCCTTCATCAGACAATTTACTGATGGTCAAACTGCGTCCTTCATCAGCCAATTTACTGATGGTTAAACTGCGTCCTTCATCAGCCAATTTACTGATGGTCAAACTGCATCCTTCATCAGCCAATTTACTGATGGTCAAACTACGTCCTTCATTAGCCAATTTGTGGATGGTCAAACTACGTCCTTCATCCTCCAATTTACTGATGGTCAAACTGCATCCTTCATCAGCCAATTTACTGATGGTCAAACTGCATCCTTCATCAGACAATTTACTGATGGTCAAACTGCGTCCTTCATCAGCCAATTTACTGATGGTTAAACTGCGTCCTTCATCAGCCAATTTACTGATGGTCAAACTGCATCCTTCAACAGCCAATTTACTGATGGTCAAACTGCATCCTTCACCAGCCAATCTACTGATGGTTAAACTGCGTCCTTCACCAGCCAATCTACTGATGGTTAAACTGCGTCCTTCATCAGCCAATTTACTGATGGTTAAACTGCGTCCTTCATCAGCCAATCTACTGATGGTCAAACTGCATCCTTCATCAGCCAATCTACTGATGGTTAAACTGCGTCCTTCATCAGCCAATTTACTGATGGTCAAACTGCATCCTTCATCAGCCAATTTACTGATGGTCAAACTGCGTCATTCACCGCTTTGTATTCACGATATCCTCTATATTTCTATCAACTAACACATGTGCTAGCAACGTTCTGTTAAAGGATTTAAAAGGCATCTTTCTTTACTAGTCATAAACATGTAGGCTACTAAATGAGATCTATGAAGCTACTCACGCGACATTGGCCTGAACTGCTCCCAAACCCATCCCCGCGTACCTCTATACTCTAGCACGCATACACCACGTCCCTCCCCACCCACCCAATATACTATTATTTGATTTTTATCGTTGTAGTCCATGATTCTAATGTCGCCATTTCTTATACACCGAATACTTTTTTCTTATTCGACCTTTTAAAACCATTACTTTCAACATCGAATTATTAATGAATAGATCTATCCACTGCTTATTACATTTTCCCTTTGTTGACATCATTGGGTGTAATGTATGAAGCTCTTTTACACACTAGTTCGCACGCGCACACACGCATGCGGAAAATGTTTAAAATTTGGTCCATGAAAAGCAACTCTTCTTATTTTTTAAATTTCTGTACCTAGGACAAATTTGTACAAATACTCCTTCTTCCCTAGTGCTATTAGAGCATGGAATGGGTTGCCTGAGCTAGCCAGGAAAACCAGTGACTTGGCAGAATTTAAGTCATTGGTTAATATAGGGCGTAATCATCTTCTTTTTTGAAGTAACGTCTGTATTATATAAGATAAGATAAGATCAGAGTGTAAGTTCTCTACATGAGTAGGACATACAATGGCGCGCACACATATAGATCTAGGTCTGGAGGCATGCACTTTAATTCAAGCATCTATATGTGGGTATAGGAACACTCCGCTGTTTATTATTCCCTCCCCTAGAATGTTGTACTAAGTGTTACCGGCGAGGTCATGTGTTATGACGTAGCACGTGCAGTTGATGTGTTTACATCACGTGATGCTGCGGCATAATTTGGCCCCGTTTGGCCCGGTATTCTTCTTACAAAAGAAAATAGTTTTGAAACATTGAGGTTATGTGGTTATGCAAATGTCTGTTTTTGGAGATGCGGCTTCGAGGGTCTGCCTTTACAGATTTAGATCTAAGTAGAGTCACCTCTAGATTTACTTAATGTACACCTGTGGATATCTCATCAAATATTTTAAATAGTTTTTAAATTATCCTAAACTCCTATCTGTTAAACAGGTCTAATAAAATAAAACATTATCGATTTGACCTAATTGGGTTAAAAAAGGTGTGTAAACGTCACTTTCTAAACGTGGCAAGTAAACATCGTAAAAGTAAATAAATAAATAAAATGTTACTGAACTGTTTGTTTCTTATCCTTTCATTTAAGATTCTGGGCCCTAATTAAAGGGCACTTTGATGATCCATAACTTTGTCAGCATTATAAATTAATAATCAAGACAGAAGAAGAGATAAAATGATAAGTTTAGGCCTTTAATTCATCTAGGCACTTTACTAGCAGTGTAGACCTATACATTTCAAGTCTTATCTTATTTTTTTATACGATACAGACGTTACTTCAAAAAAGAAGATGATTACGCCCTACGCGTCTTGCATTTAGTCATGCATATTTTACCAATGACCTAAAAGGCATAAGGCCCTTATACAGTTGACATGTGATTGTCATGCACCTTAGTCTCACAACTGATTTTTTAAAAATGTTACGTTAAAATGTCATTCAAGTCATTCATACTAGATTTCTTTTAACTTGTGTCATTATATACCTGCTGACATTTCATTTTGTCATTCTTGCTTATCAAATCAAAACCTAATGAAATACTCGGAAAGACACAAAGATAGAAGCACATTTCTTATTCCATACGCTAGAACAAATTCGTACAAGAACTCCTTCTTTCAATAGACAATGAAATGGGTTGCCTAAATCAGCCAGGAAAACCAATGACTTGGCAGACTTTAAGTCATTGATTAATATGCATGACTAGATTGAGACATGAAGAGCATAGGACGTAATTATCATCTTTTTGAAAAAACGTCTGTAATGTATAAGATAAGATGTCATTTCAATAAATAACTCTCACGCATGCATTTGACTTTGTCTTTCGTCTGTAGTTTTCTCTATTTGCTTTAGCTATCTCATACACGCCATTTTACTTTTTTCCATTCTTGAGTGTGACACTTAAGTTCATCTTTCAGACCTTGCGATCTCTAGGGTATATGATGTAAGCCTAAAGGTCATCTGTTTCAGTGGCCCATGGTTATTGAGGGTGTCATGTGGCCAACACAAAGACCAACCACTTTTCCTTTTCCCAGCTAGTGTCAAGTACCCATTAGAGCTGGTTGGACAAAGAGGTGCTAAAAATCTAAAAATAAAAAATACAAGTCTTCACCAGGATTTAGACCCGGGACTCCCAGTTCAGAATCCAAGCGCTTTACCACTCAGAAACCACACCTCCTCAGTGTGACACTGCCACTGTTTAATTTGACCACCATACAACTGACATTTCATAAATTTAGTATCTTGAGAGATGCACCCAGAACAGCTGCCACCCTGAGAAGCACATTCTTATATACTGACATTAGGAAATAATAATAATAATAATCTTTATTATCTATAAGGAAATTTGTCTTACAATCTGTGCATTACACCAAACATTATAATTATAGAAAACCTAAATATACATTCACACCAGACTCACTCCTAATTTACATGCAAAAACACACATCATATCATTTACTTATCCTATAAGCAAGGCCAGATTTAACTAAAGGCAACATAAACTATAGCTTAGGGCCCCTAAGAACTACTTAACACTGACATTAAATAGTCCTCAAAAGTGCTATCTCAAATAGTTTAGGGCCTACATCTTAATATGCCACTGTGCAGCTATAAGCACTGTTTGATGGTGTGGCCCTTTAGAAAATATAGTTTAGTTATCTTATCTTATAAATTACAGATGTTCTTTCAAAAAAGAGAATACTTGTTGGTAAAATTACACTGCTAAAAAAATTTAGCAGCAACTAAGGGAATTAAAAAAAAAGCAAGCATATTTTTATTGTGCAATTAGAGGCTTTTTAATATACATTTTTAGATTTACCTATCCCTTAGTCCCTTAGTCTTTGGACCATTGGGACACCATGCATTGTTCGTTGATTTGTTGACTGTCCTTCTACATTCTTCTCTGTCTTTTGCCTTAGTTAGAACCTCTTTCAATGGCAGGCCTGTCCATTCTTTTATGTTGTCCTCCCATCGCTTTCTCTTTCTTCTTTTTCCTGGTACTGTTCCCTGAAGGAAGATCTTGTAATATCGCCATAGCCAACAGGGCTTTAAAAAGGGCATCGATATTTATATACATATTCTGCTTTAAAGAATTAATTTTAAAGATATCCATACTATTTGAAAATATACAATTCATGAACATAGGCAACTTAAGTTTTATGATCTAATGTTAAAGTGAATAATTGATGTACCATTTTTTACATGTTCTACAGTATTTTCAATGTAATGTATTTTTGATTTACAGGAAGAGGAAGACATTGTGTACAAGTGTACATGGAGAGGATGTAAGGAAACATGTACATCAAGAAATCTAATGGAGAGACACATTCGAAGAGAGCATTTTAAGTAAGTCTAAGAAATAGATGTAAACACAAATGGTGATAATGACGTAAAAAGATAGGGGAAATACAAGTATTGATCATGAACTAGAGAACACAAGCTGGCCTGATTGTGCGGTTTGCACAATGGGCTGTTGTTCGGATGTATTTATCGATGGTTGCGGGTTCAAACCCTGCCCGTACCCATCCCCTGTCATCCTGCGGGAGGTTTGGACTAGGAAGTAAATTATCTTCAACTCTGAAGGATCATCCAAAACATGTAAAACATTTTACTAACATCCTGACATAAGAAACGCAAGATACTGATTGTGATAGAGGAGATACAAAATAATTGATTGTCACATTGGCAGTGCTAGTTAATGATTATGCTAAAGAGGCACATGCTATTGATAGCTATATTTCTATTTGTCCGTTGTCTGTCCAAAAGAGGGAATTAGGAAATCTTTAGTTAGGGGTTGTTTTTATGATTTTTTTACCTTAATTTTTAGTGGAAGTAGAAAAAAAAAAGAAATTATTTTATTTAGGGCTACTTTCATGCTTATAGCAAGCTCAGAGCTCTTTGGTTTGTAGACCGGTGGGGGAAGGGGATATCTGGGAGAATGTTTTTCTGTGCGCCTTAAAGCGCTCAGTAAACACAACTCTGCTTGAGTCGGGTGTCGAACCTCTAGTTCCCTTCATAGGTAGCCAAGAAAAGTTCAAGCGTACTTAGCCTCTTGACCATATCTAAACATTTCTGTGTTTAAGTCCTTTAAAGTATTTATGCATTAAATTATACCATCAAAGCTTTTTTTGTTTTTTTTCATTATGTTTTTTTTTATTTTTATTCTGTTTTTTTTTTTTTTCACCTTTTCATTACTATTTTTTTTAGTCGAGACAGTGACTTGGAGTTGACAGACAACGAGGAAGACTTTCATTACACAGAGGTCAACGTCTCCTCCCAGTCCATCAACACGATGACAAAATCGTTTGCAGCGATGAATACGTCCTCAAGGTCTCCCCTGGAGGAGAACAGGAGGCGACATGCTAGTGAAGATTTGGTCAGTGTGGCTGCAGCCTCTGTTCCAGCCAATAGCAACAAGAGCAGCCTCAGTCCCGAAGGTGCTGTCTACGTTATCAATAATGTAGGAGATGGGGTAAAGAAGGTGATGGACCATGACTATCAAAGAAAGGTATCAGAACACATGAGTTCCATTTATTGTGATATAAACTATACTTAACTCAGTTTAAAAAATATATATATATATATATATATATATTAGCTATGCTTTTTACCTGGCTTTGCTCTGGTCTTTTCGATCTGTTTTTGTTTTGTTGTCTAATAAAAGACTTCTATGATGTTTTAATAGTTACAATCTATGTCCAGATGCCTTATTGACCTAAATCTGGTAAACTCTCTTGTTCTAGGGCAACTTTACATAGCCTAAGATCACCGCTATTATCTAGGGAACTTTCGTGCCAAGTTTTATTAAGATTGGTCAAATATCTTTGATTTCTAAAAGGACATACGTAGATACATTCATACATACATACTCCTTACATTCTATTTTATGTAATAGATATGTAGGCCTATATGGTAAAAAATAGACTGCATTGTAATTCAACCAAAATTCAATTCATCTTGCACATTTTTGGATGCAGGTTGGTTATTTAGGCCAGTGTATTAATCACTTCCACATGAAATTGTATATTTGGTTGTTTTTTAAATGAATATAAAAATGTAAAAGATGTACATGTAAAAGAAAAACAAAGATCTGAAAAGTAAGAAAAGGAACAAAATTAAAAAAAAGAACAAAATATAAAAAACTCAAACTTCTATTGACCCAATTGTGGGGACAATTTATTATTTAGTATCATTGGTTCTGGTGCATTGTTATTCTAAAAATCATTATTTTTTAATTATCTTTAAAAATAAATATTATGTTTTAATGTATAAACAAGCAACATAGTCCTGTTTATAAATGCATTTCAATTACAACTTTTATAAAAAAAAATCTGAATACATTGTTTTATTTTTTAAGAATGCAAAGATTGCCTTGGCAAGTTCTGTACCAACTGGAAATCTTGTTCTAAATGTTGAGCAACCCAAGAGTTTACCTATTGCGATCTCTGAGGGTCAGATTCAGAAGTCTCTCTCTTGGCAAATTCATTCTTCTCCTAGTGGACATCTGGTAAGATATGTCTAAGTTAATGAATTGTTAATACTTACTTTAAGTTCCCCTTTCATTACATTGTGCCCTGAAATTATTCATGTGATCTTTTAGTTAGTTGTTAAATTTTTGTGGAAAGTTTTCTAGTCCAAAGATCTAACAGTCTTGAAGAACATTGTTCTGAAACTTGTTTAAAAATTTACTTCATTCAGCGATGCCCAAACTATGGCCACATCTGGTCTATGACAGGGTGCTACCCTCTCCCTAGGCAGCGTGTTGGCTAAGTGGTAAAGCATTTAGCTTTAAAACTGAGGGGTCCTAGGTTTAAATCTCGGTGAAAACTCTTTGGACTTTGAGCTTCTAAATTTTTAGTATGACCCTGAATCCACCCAGTCTGACATTAGTTGGGGAAATTAAAGGTGGTGGCACCCTCCTAAACTGTAGCCTATAGAAACAGAGGAGCTTTATCTGCCCTATAGATTGCAAGATCTGTAATACCTCTAGCATGTAGATTTGATAGCATGTTAATATAACAAAATTAGGTTTGTGTCCTAAAGCTTTACAGGTGAAGTTTTTAATAAACTCTTTTTGTGTTCTTTATATGGAACTGTCAACTCTAGAAACAAAATCTTTTTGTCTGTGATCATTTACAAAATACATTTTGTTGGCCAGATTTCTCCACCGCAGAGACCAAATAAACCCACACCACAGGAAAGATTGCACCAGCACCAGGCCCAGTCTCCCAAGTCTGGCATGCCCCCCACAACATTCAAGGTCGCACAGCATCGCAGACCCAGAAGTGAAGTGCGTAAATGTCGGAAAGTGTATGGCATGGAGAACAGGGATCAGTGGTGCACGCAGTGCAAGTGGAAGAAAGCCTGCACTAGATTTATTGACTAATTGATTTTTTTTTCCCACATTGTTGTGTGTTTCATACATTTGAAGTTTATATATGGGTTGGTTGAACAGATTTCTAATTTGTTTGCGATTCTTTCGCAGGAACATGCACACAAAAAAAGAAAAAATAGCAATATTTACAATATAAAAGTATTATCAATGAAATACAAATTATTGTAATATTGATTTTGTTAATGCAAATTTGACTCAAAACTAAGGGAGGTAACCAGCATGACTGTATTGTGTTGGTTTATTTTAGTTTGGCACAAGTTGTGGACTACATAGATCTCATTCTTTGACCACTTTGTGACTGAAAACTTTTTAATGACCTTTGACATCTGATGAAGGATTTAACTTTTGATTGTTTGAGTTGGCAAACATTCATTATAAAGTCTGAGCCTAAATTAATCAATTCACACCCTTTTTGTGTGAGTGCAAAATTTTTAAAAGTTGGTATAGCTTGACCAGAGAGGTCATAATCCCAAAAATCAACTATATTAAAACAGCTAGTAAGATGTTTTCCACTTCCTATGAAAGCATCTATTAAGTGGAATGCTGTTCCCATCTCAAGGAAACCCCCAGAAAGAGGAACTTCCCTCCTTTAAGGAGCAGCCAACAAGTTCACCTTTCCCTGTTTATGAGCCAATCAGAGTCTCTCCCTACTGAGGTCACCATTGTTTCGGAAACTGGTCCTTATTCCCTTCATAGATCCAAAGATCTAAATCTTAATGAATTTAAGCAATCGTATTATCAAAGCAGTGTCTCCTGTTGATAGCTACTAAGTGACCATGCGTCTCCTATTGATAGCTACTAAGTGACCATGTGTCTCCTTTTGATAGCTACTAAGTGACCATGCATATCCTATTGATAGCTACTAAGTGACCATGTGTCTCCTGTTGATAGCTACTAAGTCTCAGACGTTAAGTCGTATCACATTTTTAAAAATAAGAATTATATATATGTGTAAATATTTTATTCTTGAACTATGTACAAATAATTGTATGCTCTTATTAAATCTTTGACTGGGATGTACCCAGCAATCCCCTTGTTAAGACTGAGATATTTTCAACTTGGAATATTTTCTTAGAAATATAGCTGTAAGCTCATGCAAAGAGGACACCCAAATCAAATAATTATCTCTGTATTTTGAAGCACAATGTGACCATGTGTAGTGCAACAGAGTGTTTGCAAAGAAAAACTTCAATCAACGGATTTATACTAAATTTTAGCCCAAATAATTTGTTTGCCAAGAGAAGTAGCAATATCAAGCATTGAATCATGGAGCTAGAATCTATCTTTCATGAGTCCCTTGCATTCAGTAATGTTGGTAGGATTCTAGAAGCCCTCTCCCCCCCCCCCCCCACCTTCATGGTTTAAAATGAGCACAATCTTATTTATGAACTAGAAGTGGCTCATTCTCATTAACACTCAAGGCATAGGTAGATGGGGTCTATTGCAATATAGCCAGTTTTTGCTATACATTCTTTAGTTAATCTTTTCTCCTTGCCAGTGGGCTACCCTCCTCTGCTTGTAGCTAAAAACATCAACACGACTTCATGTCATGAGGAGTGATCTAAGGCTAGGATTGGTTCTACTCTTTTGTTGATTCAATTCGACTCAAAGGCAAAGACTATAAATTTCTTTTTTTTTAACTTAACTTCCTTTGCGGAGGAAACCCAGCACTACTGAACCATAGTGTCTCTGTAATAGCTTAAAGAAACATTCTTTGAAAAAAAAAAATGTGTAAGTTGATATTGATTTGTATATAGTTGTATCTGACATTGTTTTATCAAAGTCATTGAATATACTAATGCTCTTTCACAATGTAGTTAATTGTGTCTTAAGCATATCCATCTAGCTCTTAAAGCTAGAGATTCAGGCAACTACCCACGCTCAAATGGCATTTGGAAAGAAGGAATTCCTTTATGTATTTCTTCTAGAATATGGAAATCTGTTGTTTTTTTAAAAATCTTTTGAGTCTTTCTTGATAGATAATTACCGTATTCTAATGGTTGCTAACACTGTATTTCACATCCTCAGTTGAATTAAGTTGTAAAGTATAAAAGAGCAATGGCATTACATGACTCAGGGCTCTATCTTAAGACTCTAAATAAGCATGTCTCCAGCTGATGTCATTAGTGATTCAAGTAAATTATAATTTATGGAATTGATTTTATTTATTAAAAATTAGAAATGTATATTTCTTTTAAAATTGTTTTACTTTAAGAGTTCAATTATTTATGGTGCCATAAAATTGTGATTCAAATTCTGCAGCCATTATGGTGAAATTGTATTTACAAATTTAGCACCATCTAGAAACTTTCAAGTGGCTAAGTTTGTCAAGTTTCGCAAGTCAAAGTGTTGACTTACTTTGACAATTTATCTTGTAAGATAACTTATTTTTTTCTTATTTTCTTTTTTTAATCATATACATACCACACATTTTTTTTTTCATTTATTGATACACCGAAAAAGTTACAAATTGTCTTATGTATGCATCACTTTTCTTGTAAGCTTGGATTTTATTTCTCTATACTTTAATGTGCAGACTGGGTTTAAAAATTGTACACAATGTGATGATTTTTTTTCTTTATACTATTTTTCGTACAAATATCATGGAGCGTGAAAATAAAATCTATTATGCAATACATTTTTTTATGTTTCCCTTGGCAATGAAATTCAGTTGCCAACAAAATTTGTATCACAGTTTTGAAATTTTTTTTTTTATTCAGAATTTCTTTCACTTGTGTAATTGTATCTATTATGTTATTATTTGGATTAGACAGTTTAATAGATTTATTGATTATTATTGGTGTTAAGAAAGGAAATTATGCACATCTCCGATATAAATTTGTTTGTTAATCTTTATGGTTGAATATTTTACAATGAACTATTTAGCACCAAAGTTTCTGTTGTACATAGTATAAGAATTGATGTACATTACTTGGATGTTTCAAAGTTGTAGATACTGACACGATTTGTAGATAAATAAATGCAATATTACAATCATAAACTCTTTGAAGCCATGTAAATACATGTGTATATTTGTGTATAATGTAATTCAATTTGTCCACATTATGAGTTGGCACCTGGAGCTTGTAAAATGGTGAAAATCTTGTGCCACCAACATTAAGTCTTTTTTTTTTTCAAGGCTTTGAATTTACAAAAAAAATGTAAATAAATTTCCTTGGGAATAAACCTTGGATAATAGCATAAATATATTTGTAGTTTTCTTTTGTCTGTTACTGTCAAGCAATTTTGTTTCCTTTTATTCGACTTGGTCTTACTTTATGATATTTTTGTACAGAATCAGTCCATTTATGTCAAGTCTTTTGTGATGACACAATATTTGAAAACAGAAATTTTGTGCAGTACAGTAAAGTAAAATACCAGACAACTGCTGACTCATTTAAGTTTTATCTTAACTGAACATGTTTCAAACTGTCGTATTTCAGAGTAAAAAAAAAAAGACTAAAATAACAACTGCTTAAAACTGTCATAAAAGTGGTGCCTTTGAATTCATTTTGTCAATGCTAAATTTTTTTTGTCAACATCTACAAACCATATCAGTTTATCTGAGAAATAATACTTGTCAAGTATTGTAAACAAATTTTGCCAACTTATCAAGTTTTTTGCCAAATTGATTTATTATTAAAGTTTTTTTTTTTAAATTCTTGACCAAGAAGAATTACAACTGTAAATAACTGTACAATTTCTGAATGCCTTAACAATGCAAAAAGTCATAAAACTTTAGTAATTCTCACTGACCAACTGAACGTATTATGTTTTTCCATTTCTTCTAGTAATAAAACAATTTGGCAGCTGTCAAGTTTTATTATCTGGCCATTGTAGCCAGTTTTTTTTTCTCTCTCATGTACTATGTTTGCTCAAATCAAACAAATAAAAAACTGCTCTAATATAAAAGATTATCACAAAAAATTGTGATTAACCCTACTCCATTTCGCAATTTATAGGTATTTTGTATTATTATTATAGGGCTTTTATTTAACTGTTGTTATGTTTTGACATTGAAAGCTTTCACCGGTGTTTGCAAAAAAAAGTATTATCAAGAAATATTTTTTTTCTACATTTTTTGCCCCATCCCAAAAAATATCAAAATTGTCTTGCAAGGCATTTTATTTGTATTGAGCAAATATAAGCACAGACAAAATCATTGTGATTTTGATGACTTCTGTTGTGTCCATTCTAAATGGCTACGAGATTCAACAAATGAAAGTTAGTAGCAGTGAAAATGTAAAGATTGTAAATGACTGAACAGGTTTTTTTTAACTGATGTAAAATTTACACCAGGTAGTGAAAGTTAAGGAATAATGTAAACAAAGTTTGTGATAACTCTAACCCATGTTCAATTTTCTAGCTGTAGTGTGCAAGTCCAGCAGATAATCCATTAGTTGAGGGATTGTCTTAATGCAATGATCCATTGAGTCAAATCCTTTAATGAGCTAGATCAAGAGACTTCAACTTTCCAAGAGTTGAACTGTATAAACATTCCTTTCTTACCCATGCTGTTAAGTGACACATTAATACATTCTCTAGCCCAATGTGTATTGAGATGTTTTCTAGAAAGTCTGTATTAATGGTAACAAAATAGTACACGTGAGATAATTATCTCTGGCATGTGATTTGTATGAGAAGTTCCACAAACTAGTGATTTCAATATGAAATGCCCCCCCCCTGCTAATTCCATAGTTTACCCTCCTTAATATTTTACTTAGGTCAGTAATAAAATGACATTTGTATTTATAGAACCCATCTAATTTTTCTCCTTTGCAAAGAGATTATGTATTTATACTTGTAGAACTTGTTTGGCTGTTATACTTTTAGAACTAATGAATGGAATCTGGTCATCTTTGGTTCTGTCACACAATGACTTGCAACAATAAAATAAAAAAGTTGACAAGAGTCAGAGAGTATGTTTGCCTTTTATTATTTACATTAAAAATATTTCAATTCATTAATATTATAATAAATTCTATTGACCTTTGACTCATCTCCACAAAAGTTCTGTCCTAGAACACACTGAGAGCTACATGAAGGGCAACAAGCCTTGCAAGTATTTGATTGCATAGAGAGTTAAATGAATTTAACTTCATTTGAAATCTCCTGTGTTCAAAACTTTAAGCTCCACAGTTTGTAATGGTTTGTCTGTTTACATAAACATAACATTTGGCACTTTAACTACACAAAATTAAAACAAGAAGTCACACTATCAGACAGCCACTTTGCTAATTGGATGGCTTCTGGAGAGTTAGAGAATGTCTCTGAAACAATTTTTGAGTATTTTTGTTGCATGTCTGAAATACTTTGAGGCGTTAGTAAAACTTCTTCCCTTAGGAAATAATTTGTGTAAAAAGACAGTGTGGACTGCACAAAACTGTCTAACTTATTCTTCACAATGTCATTCTGTAGCGCCACAGTCAGAGAGGTGAGCTTTCCTTGCTCTGCTTTGATGACCACCTCTAGGGTGCAGAGCTCATGAAAAGCTACTCCGACAAACTTCCTGTGTATTGTGAATGCTGGTGTCTTGCCGTAGATCCATTGCCAGGAAAGAAGTTGTGCCAGGATTTTGTCAACTCCTGGATATTTAATATTGTCCAAAGGATGGATAAACTCAAATTTGTCAGCCTGAGAAAAAAAAAATGTTAAAAAAAAAAATAACAAGCTTCATGTCCTTCCTTAAAAATAAACAAACAAAAATCTTAAGAATGTCTTAATATCAGTTATGTAACAATGTCACTAGTGTAACTGTGAAGAGAAAAAAAAGTAAAAACACTCTGGCAAGGTATGCTTAATAATTTCATACTTAAATCCCAAAAGCTGTTACATAAACCTGAAAAAATCTCAAAAGTTGTTACAAGTAAAAGTAACTCTGAATATCAATTAAAAAAAAAAATCAATATTGTCCTGTTTAAGAATTCAAAGTTTTTTCCCTTTTTTTTAAAAAATGTAAATTAGAAAGTGGATTATTAGAATGTCTCTTTCTTTGAGTCTTTTAACTGGCAGAGCTTTCTTTAAAAAATTTCCTTTTCTTTGGCCAGTTTCTTTTAAAAAAATGCATTTATAATATTTTCTAGTAACTAGTGTAAGTGGGTAAGCTTCCTTAAAAACATTCAAACTCAAATATTTCCAGACTTTTCATAAATCCTGCAGTCTATTGGCCGATTTTCATTTTTGTTTCAAAATTCAAGAAGTTATCCACAAAATCAAAGTATAAACCCTAAAATCAAATATGTTTCAACTGATAAAGTAATTGGCTTTCTCTCCTAAAAAAAACCCCCCAAATGACCAGGCCAAACTAACTAGACTCTCAGAAGTAGTAAAAAGGGGTGAACTTCTAATAAACTAAAAGAAAAGGATCAATAACAGACAAGAGAGCCCAATTGGAGGGAGAACATCCTCAATATGGACCATTTGACATATCTGAGAAGTAGGGTTAGCAAAGACCATGGAACTGATGACAATATATGATATTAATGAAGCCATTTGCCTTATCCTCTCTTCAAGCAATCAGACGCTCTAGAACACAGTATATACAGAACAAGAGCATAGTCTTTAACACAAATGTTCTCCTGGTTCCAAGACAACGAGAGTTACAAAAACAAATATGGAAAAGCTCCAGACCTTCAACAACAGTTGCATACACCGGATATTGAAAATTAGGTGACCCGAAAAGATAGCTTCTATCACCTTTTGTTAGAGAACCAAGCAAAAACCCTTAGGCGCATAATCCAAGATATTAACAAGCGAAAGTGGAGCTGGATAGGATAGATCTGCCAAAAACCAAGGCAGGCACTTAATTGAAATCCACAGGGAAAGAGGAAAGTGGTCAGGTATAAAAAAAAACAACAACCTGGAAGAGGCCAGTCATCAGTGAAGCTAAAGATACTGGAATGACATGGG
The DNA here is from genome assembly GCA_036873155.1 of Biomphalaria sudanica. Lineage (NCBI taxonomy): Eukaryota > Metazoa > Mollusca > Gastropoda > Planorbidae > Biomphalaria > Biomphalaria sudanica. The sequence continues at coordinate 72,153 of JAZGLO010000568.1, read as the reverse complement.
AAAAGATAAAGAAGGATGCTTAAAATCAAGCTCCTTACAAAAGACTGAAAGCAATTAAGGGGTTAATAGAATGTCTTAAATTTAGTTTTAAAATGTTGAATATTTTATAAAACACAAGTGATGTACAGATTAAATTACTCATTGGTGGAGTGAGGGAGGCAGAAGAGAGAGGAAGTATTCTTTTATTGATGCATTCTTGAATTTGGTGTACAGTTGCAGACACACAAGATGGATATCACAACAAAATGTAAGGTATTATTATACTGTAACATTGGAGATTCTACTTTTGAACTAAGCAGATACAAGAGCAAATCAGCTTAGCATATGTTTGTAAAAATCTCATTCAGAGGCTATGGTCCATGGGGCAGGTGAAGTCAAGTGCACCAGTTTCTCTAGGGGTTAACAATGATGCTAAATACCTAAATAATTCTACCTACCAAATACCAGTTATCAATTAGAGCTTTGGAAAACTCAAATTTCAAGTAAATTGAAACATGACACTTTAAATTTAGTTGTATTTTTTTTTTTTCTTGACCTCTTGGCTAACATACAACAGGTAACAGTACTTAATCAATCAAACACACACTTACATTATGTGAGGAGTGGGAACCACTCAGGAAGTGCTGACCAATGACCTCTGACAAAAGTTCAAAGGTCATTTCTGGAACCTTGTCCTTTAAATTCATCACAGAGGAAGGAACGCTTTTGGTGGCTTTACTTTCAACCCCTAACTGTGTCCCGTAATGAACAGCAGAGAATTAAAAAGTGGAACTATTGATTCCCACATAAAAAAAAAGTCACACGGTGAACAAGCTCATAATTGATAAAAAGATACAAACATGTTTTAAATCGGATAAATATTTTGGTTTACAACATAGCCTACTTATTGGGAAGCTTATATAGCTTTGAGATTTCCTGAACTCAACTGCCTCTAGAGAAGACCCCATGCTTAAAGCTTAACTTGATTGTTTTTGTTTCTCCCCCTCAGCCCCTCTTCTTTAATACACAATAAAGCTTGCCTTATAGACCTTATGTGACATACATATTTAGCCACATCCAATGCAGACAAACCTGTTGTCTGCCAGTGGCTGACCTTGCTGAGTTCTATGCATGTCTTTGGCAGGGCCTTTTCTTTTGGTCTCAGATGCATATAAATGTGTTTGACATATTCGTTTTAAATAATGCGCACGAGGCTAAGGTTCTGATACAGGTGGTAATGGTATTGAAGTCATGTCAAATTTAAAGAGAAAGAGGAAACGGTGAACAAGTCACTGTGCTAACTGATTAAAATGGTGGGTAATCAAGCCATTAAAAAAAAAAAAAAAAGATAATTTATACATTTAGCCCAAATTATTTTTGAAAAAGATTAGAGTTTAATAGGTTATTACAACATCTGGACATTAAACGGGTTATCAGAACATTTGGATATTAATTAGGTCATAGAAAATTTGGGCATTAATTAGGTTATTAAAACATTTGGACAATTTAGGTCACTAGAAAATCAATTAGGTTATTAGAACATTTTGACCTAGTTTACTGAGTATAAATCTAGTTAAGACTCTTTCACGAATAGTTAGTCTCACCATAGGGGAATCTAGACTCTTCAATAGCATCCCTTGATCCACGCTCATCAGCAAGGTACAGTGATGAAAGCTCTGAGCTCTCCCAAGTCTCGCTGCAGTGCCAGATATCTGCTCAGTCATGTTAACAAAGCAATAGGAATTTTGTAACATATCAGTGTCTGTGAATGAATGCAGCACTCTCACTTGTGTGATTGTGCTCTACAGAAACTTAGTTGAATTAAATGTGTTCCTTTACCCCCACTTTAGTTCAAATAATTTAACTAATAGTAAATTACAATCAATTAAAATGTCAAATAAAATAAATCAATTAAATAACTTAAAAGTTGAAAAAAAAAAAAGCATTCGTGAGAAATAAAGGAACGGGCAATGTGAACAGCAAGTTTTTATTGATAAAGGAACGGGCAATGTGAACAGCAAGTTTTTATTGATAAAGGAACGGGCAATGTGAACAGCAAGTTTTTATTGATAAAGGAACGGGCAATGTGAACAGCAAGTTTTTATTGATAAAGGAACGGGCAATGTGAACAGCAAGTTTTTATTGAAAAAGGAATGGGCAATGTGAACAATGTGAACAGCAAGTTTTTATTGATAAAGGAACGGGCAATGTGAACAGCAAGTTTTTATTGATAAAGGAATGGGCAATGTGAACAGCAAGTTTTTATTGATAAAGGAACGGGCAATGTGAACAGCAAGTTTTTATTGATAAAGGAATGGGCAATGTGAACAGCAAGTTTTTATTGATAAAGGAATGGGCAATGTGAACAATGTGAACAGCAAGATTTTATTGATAAAGGAATGGGCAATGTGAACAGCAAGTTTTTATTGATAAAGGAATGGGCAATGTGAACAGCAAGTTTTTATTGATAAAGGAATGGGCAATGTGAACAATGTGAACAGCAAGTTTTATTGATAAAGGAACAAAATTGGGTAATGATTTTAGAGTGTAATTTACACCAAATTTTTGTGTTACCAATGGGCTAAATGTTCAATAGTTGTGCTTGTTGAATTCATTTTTGCTGAACATAAATCCTATTTTCTTACATAATACAAATAGCATATGGTGTGCAATCATGATGAATAAACAATAGTGATCATCGCTTTCAAATGGACATCAGTATTGGAGGTCAAAAACAGGCAAGTATCTGAAGTTTTAGATATATTAGAGCTATCAATTCAGGCAAATGAACCGAACCTGAACCACTGACCAGAATGGCTCATTCCACAGTAGAACTAACAAAGCTCAAGATACTCTGGAAAGATAAAGGTATGGCCTTCAGCACTAAAATCAGACTGATGCACTCTTTTGTCATTGCCAATTCTTGAATGCTTTCCAATCTTGGATTCTATCAGCTGAATTAGTTAGGAGGTTCCTAACTATGGAATCAAGATTCTATAGAAATATTCTAGGTATTACATACAAAGACCAGGGGGGCCTGGAAGCTGAGTGGTTAAGCGCTCGGCTTCTGAACCTGAGGTCTTGGGTTTGAATCCTGGTGAAGGCTGGGATTTTTAATTTCGTGATTTTTAGGGCGCCCCTGAGTCCACCCAGCTCTAATGGGTACCTGACTTTAGTTGGGGAAGGTAAGGCGGTTGGTCGTTGTGCTGGCCACATGACACCTTGCGCGTTAACCGTTGGCCATAGAAAAGATTACCTTAACATCATCTGCCCCATAGATCGCAAGGCCTGAAAGGGAAACTTTACTACATACAAAGACAGCACCATAAATGAGGAATTTCAAAAACAGGATCACAAACTTAAACTGTATGGCCATATGACGAGACAATCAGAGCTTGCAAAGACCTTGCTACAGGGAACAGTACCAGAAAAAAAGAAGAGTGGCAGACAGAGAAAGCTATGGGAAGACAACATCAAAGAATGGACGGGACTGTCATTGAAAGAGATTCTGGTCCAGGCAAAAGACAGAGAGGAATGGAGAAAGATGGTCGACAGATCATGTGTGGTGCCAAAAGTTCTAACACACTAAGGGATAGGTGAAGGTGAACTCAACTTTACTCACGTTACAAATAACATCAACTTACAAATTGATTCACAATAAATTCTATTCAATATAGAGGTATCAAACTTATTGGTTAAAGTTACCTTACATAGAATCCTTTGTTCTTAAAGTAAAGATGAGAACCATTGCTCTAGTCTTTATTCAACCCACCTTGTAGAACCTCTCCAGCATTATATCATTCCTTTGATTCACTGCTAAGTCTATGTCCCATTTCCTAACTAGGGCCTCCACTATAAGGTCCAGATTGGCGCGTCTATTGTAACGTGGTCGAGACATTAGAAATGACAGGTTCAGGTTCCCTTCATCATGGTATACTGTTCCGCCTCCACTCGCTCTGTCAAGAAATTTAGATCAAAAACTGGTATTGGTAAGATTGAAAATGCAAAAGAAAGTTTCAAACTGTGCATCTCATTAGTTTATACTTCAAACCAGTTTTAAATACATACAAACAGATAGTTCCAGATTACTATGAAGCTATGATGTTTTAGAACTTTGACCTTTAAAAATCATAAAAACAGGGGATACCCTAGAGCTTTCAAAGGATACACAACAAGCAACATCTCTAGAAGGAGAGATAAGAGGCTTTACGCTTGCCCTCTGTGTGGGCATAGAATATGCTTGTTTTTAAATTTATTTTATGTATTAGGAAAAAAAAGCAACAGAATATAAATTACATATATATTTATTTTGCCATCAAACTAGTTCTGAATCTGGATACCACACTTCATCTGCAAATTATTTTTATACAAGAAAAACATTTCAAAAATGTATTTTTTTTAATAAGGTAATACCTCCAGTATTAAACTTCAAAAATTTTTTTTTAAAATTTTTGGTTCAATTCGGGCAACACATTTTTTTTTCTTTCGGCCAGCTAGGAAGGCATACTTATGTAATTATTTATTGGTATGTTCATTATATGGACATCTTCATCGAACACTAGACAATAAGTTCTGGTTTAGAATTGTTAAGATCTAGTTTAGATCTACTTCTAGATCTACAATCTAAATGTAATCTATATTAGATTTATGTAAAATATAAGCTACACTCTTAAACTTCAATAAAATAGAAGCAACTTTAAATTTACTCAGTTATGGCATAATTACGGTAACACAGCTTGACTACGCCATGTTGGCTCTAGACCTAGATAAAAGTCTCCAACCAAATTTACATTTATTTTTTTACTATGAAAAAGAATAACAGTCAAGCTACTGGAGTATTCCCCGCGTGGCCAACGAGCTAGTCATTCTTTTCTCAGCTATAAACATCAACTGTTACATTTCTAGGAAAATCGTTAAAGGTGTTTTTGGAGATTAGTTGTCCAGGTTCTGCAAAGTTCTGACTTGTATAGATGTTTTGTAAAAAAAAGAGCACACATATTCTTTTTTTTTTTTTTCATTAAAGAAAGTCTTTTTTTTAAAAGTATAAACGAAACAAATATATCTATAAAGATATTTGTCCATTGATATTAGCATGGTAACAATTGATTGATATTTATATTTAGTTTCATTAGAATACCTCTCTGCCAGAGAGCAATAAGAATGTTGTGCACCTTCGAGCAGTATCGATTTCTCGATCTCTGGTGAAGGGGATGTTTGCCTCAAGCCACGGATTCTGATGTCTACCAAATACAACAGCTGGATGGTTCCTCCACATCAATAGATATTCAGTTTCGGCTAAATTTGCATTCTCATAAAGCCATTCTTCCAGTGCAAGATTTTCATAGATACTTTTGGACTGAGAAATGAGAACTGTCCGTCTTGGGAGAAGATCTGTTGAAATACCTGAGCATCTTGCAATGCAGAGCTTTAAAACAGATTTCGCAACTTGTTGCAATGTCTTTTTGACATGCATTTGTTTTTATGTTGCGGCAAACAGCTTCTATACCTATTTAAAAAAAAAAATTAAACAATGCTATAAGAATGATGGAAAGACAATAAATAAAAAAAATAATATGGAAAGACAAAGGCTTAGCCCTCGGCACCAAAATCAGACTGATGTGCTCCCTGGTCATGACCACATTTTTATATGCTTGCGAGTCTTGGGCGCTGACTGCAGAGCTAGAGAGGAGGTTCCTAGCAATGGAATTAAGATGCTACAGAAGGATCTTAGGCACCACATTCAAAGACCGCATCACTAACCAAGAGATTAGAGACAGGGTTACTGCAGCGATCAGACCCCATGATGACCTGCTAACTATTGTAAAAAAAATGCAAGCTTAAAATCAGGGAACAGTACCAGGAAAAAGAAGAAGAGGCAGACAGAGAAAGCGATGGGAGGACAACATAAAAGAATGGAAGGGCCCTGCTATTGAAAGAGGTTCTAAACAAGGCAAAAGAAAGGGAGGAATGGAAAAAGACAGTCGGCAAGTCTTGCTTGGTGTCCCAATGGTCCAACAGACTACGGGATAGGTAAAGAATGATTGATGTGTACCAAATAATAAACCCTGGCTTTCCCTCTAAGCATATTTATAACTTAAGTTCCCCTTTCAGACCTTTCAATCTATTGGGCAGAGGATGTAAAGGTCATCTGTTTCTTAATGTATATATGACTTCTTTGTGGCCAGAATCCTCTCTACTTGTTTTGAATCTTGTCTCCCATACATTGCAATTATTGCATCTTAATATTATTTCATGGGCGAAACCACTCCGTCTTTCGACATCGAGCTCTACAGATAAAATGAACTGGGAGCACACATTACATGCAACAGTAGCAGATAGAAAAGTAAAAAGAATACTAGTGTCCATTACAATAAATGAATTACTATTGTTTAAGTTCCTTTTTTCTGGTAGAATATAACTTAGCATTTTAATTTTCTTGGCAGAAGGACCAGGAGTGAAAGGTGTCTCACTATCTGTATTAGGGAGCTCTCTAATTTTGCTTGCTACAGACTCAATAGTTGTGGTAGGATAAGTGTGTTGATTGCCACGAAATTGTCTTTTTAATGTCCTTTTGGCCTTTTTTATTTCCCATTTTGAAATAAACAGTTCAGGCTTTCAATAATTAGCAAAATAGCCAAACCATGTCACTGTTGCAGAAAAGAGTGTGGGACAGCATATATATATAAAAAATATGCTAACTAACAATATTAAAGCCTGAGTCTACCAGACCTTTGTGATGAGCACTTTGCTATACAGAAGTGAAATATGGTCACCCTACTTGGGCAGGAAAAAAAGCTGAATGTCTTTCACTATGAAGAACAGGGTTCCAGGGCATCCGCAGTGTTATCAGCAGCAAATGCCTTGGATGGCTTGACCACGTTCGTAGAATGCCAGTAGGTCGACTTCCACACAACACTCTGTATATGGCGATCTAACAAAAGGCAGTAGAGCCGCTGGTTGCCCACTTTTACATTTTTTTTTATATGGATTTATGTAAACGCAACATGAAGCTTTTCAAAATTGACACCAGCAGCTCTCCGTGAAGAAGTGGCACTGGATAGATCCACATGGAGCGAGAGCATAAAGGAAGGGTCTCAGATTGCTGATGCCATACACAACACAACAGCAGCAGAAAGAAGAGTGAAAATGCAATGGAGCCTGGTGATTACATATGCCTAACCGCTAACCTGTGAACACAAGTTTTTCACAAGAAGTTGCAAAGGCCTCAACTTGGGAGTCAAAAGTCACAGTTTCAAATTCAAAGTAACAAAGTCAAACTCAGCTTACAGTACATGACCGACTTAGTGTTAGAGTAGTCTAGTTAGAATCACTTAGACTGTAACTGTTAGAGTAACTTAAACTTAAACTCTCAAACTCAAAGGGAAAAGATCGTCTCTCGTAAAATCAAAAATGCCACAGATCTTTAAACTTCATTTATCTTATCTTATCTTATATAATACAGACGTTACTTCAAAAAAGAAGATGATTACGTCCTACGCGTCATGCATTTAGTCATGCATATTAACCATTAACTTAAATTCTGCCAAGTCACTGGTTTTTCTGGCTAGCTCAGGCAACCCATTCCATGCTCTAATAGCACTAGGGAAGAAGGAGTATTTGTACAAATTTGTCCTAGCATATGGGACGAGGAATGTGCCTTTATTTTTGTGTCTTTCAGAGTATTTTATTAAATTTTGTTTTTGTATTTGAAGATTATGGTTCAGTGTTTTATGTATGATTGCTACTTTACTTTTGAGTCTTCTGTCCTGAAGGCTTTCTAAATTTAGTGATTTTACTAATGGTGTTACCCTAGTCAAATGTGAATATTCGTTTGTTATGAATCTCACTGCTCTATTTTGTGTTTGTTCCAGTTTCTTAATGTTTTCTTGAGTTGAGGGGTCCCACACGGTGGATGCATATTCTATTATTGGCCTAACCAAGGTTAAATAACATTTTAGTTTTATGTTCTTATTTGATTTATAGAAATTTCTTTTAATAAACCCTAATGCTTTGTTGGATTTTTTTATAGTTTCATCAATATGTGGATTCCATGACAGTTTTTCATTTATTATAACACCTAGGTATTTTGAGTTTTTAGTCTGTGTTACTGGTTTGCCATGAATAAGATAAGTGGAATTAATTTGTTTTAGTTTTTTTGTTACTCTTAACAACTGACATTTACCTTGAATGCCTTGATATTATTTGAATAACTTACGCCTGCAGTGACATCCTAGATCTAGAAACACTAGAGTCTATATTCTGGTCCTGATCTACAATCAAGTTTACTTACAGATATCGACTCAACATTGAAAGTAGAAAGTCAAATAGAAACAAGGTGATCTTCTTTCGAGAAATTACGAAAGTTAAAACATTGTGTAGAATAAAATTGTATTTATTTTGTCTTTTTAATTAGACATCTACAAATCTAGATTTCCAATGCACTTTAATAAATAAGACACTTATCATAGATCTAAACAAATTTAAAAATATAGACTAGTGCGAAAAAGTTGAGTTTTAACAACTTTTCAAAAATATATCTTTCTAAATAAAATCAATTTTATATCTTTCGTTTTCCCTGTTATTTGTTTTCTTTCGTTTTTCGCCAAATAATAGTGCTGAGTAATAAAATGGCGACTTCCATAGTAAAGCCATTTGATGTGTGGCTGACAGAAACACTTAAGTCAGCAAGCTCAGATTTGGACACAGATGTCTTTGTCAGTTATATTATAGGAGTTCTAGACACAGAGTCCAATGATGAAGAGAGAGAAGAGGGAATTAAAGAACTTTTGGCCAGTGTCGTTGTATGTACCATGCTAAAGAAAAAGAAAAAAAATTATAATTAATGTATTATTAATTTAATATTTAATAAAATTAACTTAATAAATAAAATAAAGTTTAAAGACTTAGTCGACTTAGACTTAGAGGATTCTTTTACAATAATTACATCTAGATCTAGAATTCTAGATCTCTACTATCATCTAGTAAAATCTAGTACTAGATCTTATCTTATCTTATATAATACAGACGTTACTTCAAAAAAGAAGATGATTACGTCCTACGCGTCATGCATTTAGTCATGCATATTAACCAATGACTTAAATTCTGCCAAGTCACTGGTTTTTCTGGCTAGCTCAGGCAACCCATTCCATGCTCTAATAGCACTAGGGAAGAAGGAGTATTTGTACAAATTTGTCCTAGCATATGGGACAAGGAATGTGCCTTTATTTTTGTGTCTTTCAGAGTATTTTATTAAATTTTGTTTTTGTATTTGAAGATTATGGTTCAGTGTTTTATGTATAATTGCTACTTTACTTTTGAGTCTTCTGTCCTGAAGGTTTTCTAAATTTAGTGATTTTACTAATGGTGTTACCCTAGTCAAATGTGAATATTCGTTTGTTATGAATCTCACTGCTCTATTTTGTGTTTGTTCCAGTTTCTTAATGTTTTCTTGAGTTGAGGGGTCCCACACGGTGGATGCATATTCTATTATTGGCCTAACCAAGGTTAAATAACATTTTAGTTTTATGTTCTTATTTGATTTATAGAAATTTCTTTTAATAAACCCTAATGCTTTGTTGGATTTTTTTATAGTTTCATCAATATGTGGATTCCATGACAGTTTTTCATTTATTATAACACCTAGGTATTTTGAGTTTTTAGTCTGTGTTACTGGTTTGCCATGAATAAGATAAGTGGAATTAATTTGTTTTATTTTTTTGTTACTCTTAACAACTGACATTTTTCTGGGTGGAAAGACATGCTCCAATTTGATTCCCATTTCTGTAATTCATCTAATTCTCTTTGTAAAATATCTGTGTCTTGTTTTGTTTTTATTGTTCTATATATTATGCAATCGTCTGCAAATAATCTGACTTTTGTTCCTGAACTAATGCAATTTGGTAAATCATTTATGTAAATTAAAAATAGTAGTGGACCCAAGACTGTTCCTTGAGGTACACCTGAGTTTACTGTTATTGGTGTTGATTTAGAGCCATTTATTATTACAGTTTGTTCTCTCCCTATCAGAAAATCTTTAATCCACTGATGCAGTGGACCGTTAATGCCGAAATATTTTAATTTTTTAAGCAAACTATGGTGGTGAACTTTGTCAAAAGCCTTGGAAAAATCTAGTAAGATAGCATCTATTTGTTCACTATTATCTAAACCTTTTGAGGTCAGTAGATCTAGCTAATCATAAGCCTTTCAGTCCTAATAAAAACATTTTCAGCCCTGCATTCCTGCAGGCATAGTCTGCCATAGTTATAGTAGCAACTGTCAAAAGATGAATAGTTTAAATATTTGCAAAAGATGAATATTTGTGTATATATATATATATTTATATATATTTATTTATTTAAGTTTACCTGTACAAAAATTTGTCAGTTGGGATGAATGAGAGAATGACCTGAAGTCTTAAATGTGTAAGTTTAGTCAGTTTAGTGTCGACAGAGTGTGATGACAATATGGAGAATAAAGTCAGTGCGTTCATTGGGCGGTATTGGTGAGACACTATTTTTAGATCTATCTCAAGTCTAAATCTATGTAAAGTAATCAGTAATTACAATATTAGAAATAAAGAAGAGCTGTAACAGCAAACAGTTCAGACCTAAATGTGTCTCAAACTCATTTGAAATCAGAGTTTTAAGCATGGTTTCAATTTTACCATGTATTTTATAAATTATATAAATATTGAATGAACTTTGTGCTAATATACTCGACTGTGTTTTTTTTTTTTTTTGATACACAAATAATACAAATGATTTTTTTTCCTATGACAATAAGAAAAAGAAAAATAAAGAAGTCCTGCTCTTATCATCATTTTACTAACATAGACTGATTATATATTAGATATAATATTCATGATTTATTCATTATTGATTAATCATTTTCTTGCCCTGAAATTTATTAAGTAGGAGCAAAAGATTGTGTGATATATTCCTTTTCACCAGAGGATGTAATTATTTTCCGGTTTAAAGGAAGGCCCGAAATTGATAAGATCATTTTTTTAAAATTATGTCATTAATGAATAATGGCAAATTCTTCCATCCCAAAGATTAACAATGAGTGCAGTGATTCTCACGAATGCTCAAACCGATTTGCGACCTGCATATTATTTACTATACAAAAGTGTAAAGATACTAATTATAATTTGCAAACAATGCATCTGTTGGGTTATAAACAGACAAGTGTTTAAAGTGCGCCTATATTCATTTTAGGATCCTGACTTGGCTGCTGAGCTGTACGCCTCCATTGTCCAGCAGTGGGAAATAGAAAATAAAGACAAGAAAATAGTTGCTCCCAAAGAAGGTATTGATTTGTTTCGTTTTCAAAGACACAATTTATAGTAGTGTAAATGTGTCAGTCTTGACAGCCTCAGGTCTGAAATATTTTGTGTTACTCATGTTGCAATGACCGCTACTGTCTTTATCTTATGACTTTACTTTCCACTTTCCGACTAATTTGATGCTAGTAGAGACTGAAGCAAAAAAAATAATTTTTTTTTTTTCAGATTTAGGAGATCGTTTATCTGCTATGTTTGAAAAACAGACTCTCGCTACAGTGCAGGAAAAGAAGCTAACAAAAGAGGAAGCAGACAGAAAGGCTGCCATATTGGCCCAGTATGGTCAAGTTTCAGATGGGGAAGAGTATCCTTTTGTTAATTTAGTACTAGTTGTAAAAGTAGTATAACCCTCTCAGACATTGTGATCTATAAGGCAGATAATTTAAAGTTGTTGTTTTTTTTTAATTTTTATTTCTTTCTATGACCAACAGTTAACAAGGGTATCTTGTGACCATACCTTCACTTTTTCCCAACTGATATCAGGTACCTATTAGAGCTGGGTAGACTCAGGAGCACTCTAAAAATCTTGAAATTCAAAATCCAGTCTTCACCTGGATTCAAACCTGAGACCTCTCAGTTTGGAAGCCAAGAGCTTTACCACTCACCCACCACACCCCATTTAGTACTAGTTAATGCATATGAATACTTATTACAAGGTTGTGTTATCAAACTTTTTTCAGAAGAGGCTAAGATTCTCCCTTTTAGACTTTTCACCTCGGAGACTAATGCTCTAACCAAGCTGTATCAGAATCTTATACAGAACTGATACTATTGTATTATTGTTGCCTTGTAAACTTTAGTCTTGTAGAAATACTTTTATTTGAAAATAATATGATCTAAAGATATATTCCTTTGACAATCTTGAAAAATAAATGTTTAACAAGAATTTTCTTCTCTCAAAGATATAAATTCTAGACTCATGACTTCAGACTTTATAAAGTTAAAAGGATTAATGTCCTCTTCATGTAGATCAATACATTATAGTGCACAAATAACTTACAAGTTTTAGACACAAGAAATAACCAAATATTGCACATAATGCCAGTTTGATAAACATTGGTAGTGTAAAAAAGTTGGATTAATTAGAAAGAAAACAAATTACTTTATTCTCACTCACTGGAGCTTTGAGCTCTTGAAGTTCTTCAAAAACTCTGGTGCAAATGTCAATGTTGAACATTGAGATCATGTGTTCAACAAAAATGTTTTGCTCTCAAATGAAAAGATTGATCAGTTAATGGCCAGTTGGTTTTCCTTAACACATTGTTAGAACAGATCCTGATGATCAAAGTGAAGAAGAGGAGTATCCTGTTTCCAAATCATCTTCAGGTGCTGGCAAGTTAGATTCTTCTGACAGTATCCTTGAGTTTGGAAATAAATTAGTTGAATTTAAGGGTAGAACTATTTCAGACCTACATACATGGTGGTGCTAGCAAGTTACATTCTGCTGACTTTTCTTAAGGCTTTAAAAAAAAACAACACAAGTTGTATTTGGGGTTAGCAATTAGCAAGTTTGATTTTAAAATTAACCACTAAATTCAACTAACAATTGCTCTTTTAAATTCTTTTTTTATTTATTTTGAAAGGGTTGCAATTTGTAATTTGTTTCATTGATGGAACTTTGGGAATGCCACAGTATCAAGTGATAATTAATTTAAATTGGATGCCTACATTCAAACTGTATTTTACCTATCCCAATCCCATGAGTCTGTGAACATAAACTAGACTAGTTAGTTTCTCCTAGCTGGGAAGATATTGACATTTGGCAGCTATTCTACATAACATCTCTGTTGACATGTCTGTATGACTCTAACAAGACATCACTACATGCTCTAAACCAGGGGTTCTTAACATGTGGGTCATGACCCCTTGGAGGTTGGTTGACGATTTGCCAGGGTTCGCCAAAGACCATCGAATAAATGGATTGTTTTTGTCTACTCTTCTATAGCTGTATGTCATGTGTGTGTGTGCGTTGGGGGGGTCGCGGCAGAGTGGTGGATTGTAAAAAGGGTAGCCGAGCTTAAAATGTTAAGAACTGTGGTAGACACAATTTATGTTAAAGTCTGTTTTTTGTATTTCAATATTTTTTTTTTTGTAATTTAACTTTTTCTTTGTCAAGTAGAAACTAGAGAGGCTTTAGACTATTCCTACCTTCCAATGACATGGTCTCCACAACATTTTGTTTTAAGCACTTGTGTGACATGATTCAGCCTGTGTTTTATTCCTTTCATATACTTAAATTCACTAGTTGGTTGAACCTAATTATATCTTTATCTACACATCAGTAGTATGAAGAAGCAGACTCCTAATTCATGCTACAAAACTTTTCTTCTTCTTCTTCTTCGTTCTCATTGATTATGTTGGAGTGTTCAGATGAGTAGACCAATACATGAGATGAAATGCGCAGTGGTTTCCAGATCAGGGAGCTCTCCATATAGTTTCTTTTCTATTGGGGTGATTTGGGGCCAATGTCTTATACGAGCCTCTTGGTATAGAGAGCAGTTTTGGAGGACGTGGTCTGTATTCTCTGGTGATTCTCCACATGGGCAGATTTCACTGGTTCCAATTTTGAGTTTCCGGTACAAAACTTTTGACTAGCTAATGTTTTAAAGCACAGTTCCTTAGTGTTTAGTGCCACCACGTTTAATTTAATTTTATTTCTATAATAGCTCATTGTAGTCAGTGATTATTGAGAGGGGGGAGAACACATTTTTTCTTTTTATCACCATCCATCCCAGTGGCACTACAGCCCATGAAGGGCCCTGGGGTGCACACCAGGACTTATTTCATACACTAGAACAAATTCATACAGTGGCTCTTTCTTCTCTAGTGATAGTGCCACTGGAGCTTGGAATGGGTTGCCTAAATCAGCCATGAAAAGCAGTGACTTACCAGTGTCATTGATTAACATGCATGACGAGATTGACACATAAAATGTGTAGGACATAATTTTATCTTCTTTTTTTTAAAGTAATCTCTGTAATATATAAGATAAGCTCATCTTTCCATTCTAATATATCTTGGGCTTTACGTCTCCGTGCTGCCCGGACTCTTAGCAGTTGTAGATCTGCCTCTATGTGCTCATAGTCTGCCTTTTTTTTTTTTTTTTTTTGTGTGTACCTTTTTATCACCAAGTTCATGTGTCTTGGATGACAAAAAAAAGTATTTCAGCTTATTTCCCCTTAATTCTACAAAGTTCTGGTCAGAAATGTCAACAAAGAAGAGGTGCAGCGAGTCGAGCGCGAGAAACGAGAGAAGGCCAAAGAAGAGCAAGAGAAGAAGAAGGAGAAGGACAAGCAGGACAGACAAGCTCAGAAACAGAAGCAACAGGAGAGAAAAGAAGCAGAGAAGAAGAGGACGTCCAAGGGAGAAAAGAGGAGATAGCATCTCCAGCACTGGGTTTAGTTGTATAATACAAAAAAAAAACTTACATAATTTATTTAAACCATTGTCCTTCAAGTGCGGTAACTTTGTGTCTTTGACATCAAAAGAAATTTTTTTTTAAGGGTGGAAGGTGTCGCTGGAGATGGGGAAAAGGAGTTTTTTTTTCTTCTCATCAATGGGTTTAATTCTTTTTATCGTTGTGCTTATGGCACGGCTTGAAAAAGAGATACAAAAAGATGTATCGGCAGAAGTGTTCTGTGAATGAGTTCTTTTTTACTCAGTGGTGCTTTTTTTTTTTTTTTTCCCTTTGACTCCACTCCACAAGAGGAGCTTATTATTATTATTTTAGGGCATCAACAGCATTCATAATAAGAACAAATGCTGTTTGAATGAACTGAATGACAATTATGAATGGTGGACACGTTATACTTCTATCAGTTTTAGCTGTAGTCAAATAAACCATTGTTCTAGAAAGTCATACCGGCAACTTTTCCTTTGGTTATATTAACGAAATTTTTAGCTACTAGTACTTTTTTTAAATCTCCATTTTTCTACGCTTTCTTCCTGTCTCTCAGTATATTCCCTCCACCCTCTTTCTGCTATCTACCCACCATCCCACTAATACAAGGCATTCATTTCTTGAGGATAGTCAAATAGGATGTTTGGTCTTATCTCCTGTTCCACATCAGCTCGGGCTAATAAATTATGTCCTGGCAATGGTGATGCATCACCTTGTTAAATGCATGAGCTCAGTCGCCAGCACTTTTATGTGTTTGAAATGAAACATTTTCCTCACTTAACGTTTGTATCTGTGTCCTCAACAAGATGCAATGTCTTTCATGTGTTTTCTCTGTTAAACAAACGTAGTCAAGCTGTGCCAGACCTGTATTCAACCTGGGTTACAGGGCATTGATGAGAATTATTACTGGTACTTTTTACTTCATGTCTAAACACCATCAAGGAGAACAGATTAACATGGTGATTTTTTTGTTATAGTTGCTATGCAAATTTTAAAAATGTGAATATTTTACCTGCATTATAATAAAATTATTACTTTTTCTACTAATTAATTTTATAAACCTAATCATCGTTCTCTATTAATTTATTTTATAAATCCCTCTACTAGTTAATCATACACCGGTAACTTTCACTTTTGGTTAATCTTATGACTTTGTTAGTTAATCCTACTCTTGATCTTATAAAGTAGTTAATCCTACAATGATCTGTTCTCTCATGTTATTTTACGAGATTATTTCATTGTGGGTTTTTTCCTTTACATTCACTCTCACAGTTCTGGAGAGTTCTCACTTGCGCTAGTCAGTTGTAGCCTAGTTGTCACACTACTAGACAGTTATTATATGGAAGCACTTTAATCACTTGGCTAGGGATGAATGGTTTCTAAGCAGTTAATAGAGGAGTGTGTGAGCCTGATTTATACATGTTTTTTATGAAGCTTGAAACATGCACTTTAAGAATGTGCACACTTTATGAATGGTGTGAAATAACATGTCTGGATGATCTACTTGTGTTTTTTTGAATTGTGAAGAAAACCCAAAAACTAGACAGTTTTTATTTTTTTTAAGTCTTGTATAGATTCATTAATTCAAAAGGATGAATATTAATTATTATATACGGCTAAAACAGTTGTTTGATGTTTGTACTATCATCTACTTTGTAATGTCTTGAAAACTTGGAATCTTATTTTACTAATGATATTTTTACCATGTGGTGTGTACCCATCACAATGTCTACAATGTGAATCTAGCTATAGATTGATCAAAATACTCTTAAAAGGTGACAAGCATTCGCATAATTTTCTTAATTATGGTTTTAAATGCTAGTTTCAATCATTCATTGGAATAAAAAAAAAATTAATTAGTGAAACAGATTTATGATAAAAACCTGTTTGCCTGACATGTGACTGCTATGGTGTTGTTTTTTAATTCAAGTAAACAATTTTGAAGTCACAATGTTTAACATGTTCTTCTTTGTTTACTAAAGTTAAATTAGTTGCTTAGGTAATCCAACTCAAAAAGACTATTTCTGGAATCAAGAGGATGTGTTTCTAGGAAAGTTCCATTTAAATTTTTGGGGGGGATTCAGGTTTGTTGATGTTTTGATTTCTCTACAATAATAGACCAGTAAAAGACTTATTTAGTTAGGGTATGGCACGGGCATGATTGTAGGAGATGTGGATCTCTAAGATGAAACCACCATACTACACATACTTTAGACCTAAAACTAGCAGGAGCTGGATGGACTGTTGCAATGCCAACCAAAGGAACATACTACACATACTTTAGACCTAAAACTAGCAGGCAGGAGCTTGATGGACTATTGCAATGTCAACCAAAGGACCATACTACACAAACTTTAGACCTAAAACTAGCAGGAGCTGGATGGACTGTTGCAATGCCAACCAAAGGACCATAAAACACATACTTTAGACCTAAAACTAGCAGGAGCTGGATGGACTGTTTCAATGTCAACCAAAGTACCGTACTACACATACTTTAGACCTAAAACTAGCAGGAAGGAGCTTGATGGACTGTTTCAATGTCAACCAAAGGACCATACTACACATACTTTAGACCTAAAACTAGCAGGAGCTTGATGGACTGTTTCAATGTCAACAAAAGGACCATACTACACATACTTTAGTAGACCTAAAACTAGCAGGAGCTGGATGGACTGTTGCAATGTCAACCAAAGGACCATACTACACAAACTTAAGATTTAAGATACACAAGCAAATAAGAACTTGATGGATGAATTAAACAGATTTATTTGTAATATTATGCAGGCTGGTGAAATCATTTCTTCACCGAATCTATTAATGACAAATAAGAAATAATCCTGTTTTTAATATTAATACTAAATCTCAAATATACACACAATTTGCTTATAGAATTGAATGTAAACCTCAGAAGCTCACTGTCTGCTTTCAAAAAGTGGTTCTAGAACTATACAAAGATTGAGCGAAACATTTTTAAAAATAGTTGCTTTTTAATAGGAGTTTAAACAAACAGTGGCCCGTTCAATTCTATTCTGTCTTAACAAGGTCTAATACACAAAGCTGCAAAACCTAATCACATTGTATTGAAAAAAAAAATAATTTAGGTAAGTAATTTATACCTAATTAACTTGTTATTAACTAAATGACCTGATCATTTTTTTTAGTCCAAAGTCACAAAAAATTAATTACAAGACATTTTTTTTTTTACTTTAGTTCCTGCGTGTGTATAAAAGAGAGCAGTGTCTTAGAGTTAAGACAGCTACAAGACTTTCTAGACCTAATTGAATCCATGAACAGCATTACAAATACAACATAATAATCAAATGTTAGTTAGCCACTGGGTGTTAGGTGCTGAAGATATATACAGCCGAAGATGTAAGCACAACTTTACAGAGATTTGTTCCAACACCCCAGCTTGAAACATGACTTATCATTCTCAAAGTGTTTTACACCTACAACAACTGAAAAATATTTGGTCAGCATACAATTTGGTTTTGTCATAAATGCAAGTAAAAGGTAAAAAAAAAAAAAAAAAAAAAGAGACATGGTGGGGGTCGGGTGAAAACTGAAACTGCTTTATCAAGGGGAGGTAAAATAATATTTCAATTTTTCTTGCTAAAGGAGCTCCGTGAACCATCATAAAATATGCCAGTATTCAATTTCATTTTGTGTATACTACGATTGAATCATCATTTTCTTTATACGATTTCTATTAAAAATATACGTTCTGTGTTTAAAAAATTTAATGAAATCAATAGCATTTACAATCATAAAGGGCAATTACTCTAAATGTAATAGTGATGACAGCGCCATGTTGTAATTGCTGTCTTTATGCTACTGTCAAACAAAGACATACACAACATCAAAAGTTAAGCTAATTTAAATTAGATGTTTCTGAAGCAGGCTGGGATGAAAAAAAACATGGGTCTACTGGTTATGGCTACTTAGTAAATATTTCACTAAAGAAAAATTTAATTTCTCACTTTTTCCATCAAAAGTCTTGCTGTCAAAATAAATAAATAAACGGAAAATAAGCTTTGCAAGGTTTTTCATTTTGTTCATTGGTACAGAAGATGACATTTATTGAGTAACTCACTTTCATTCCATCTGTTCTTATATTAGGTTAGAGAGGAAGTTTGAAACAAGGTCACAGTTTCTGAAGTCAATTTTGTAGTCAGTTACATTGAGCAGCATCTTCTCTTCAAGCTCAGAATCTTTCAAAATTAAATTTCATACATTCAAGTTCACATTCATTCACAATGTCGAGGGTTGACTCGATATTTAGATACAGAATATTTCTTAGTAAGCATACAAATTGTAACTTGTAAGTTATCCATCATCAATTCCAATGCAATATAATTTATTAAAGCAAGAAAAACAACACTCCAGGATGAATTGATAGTGACTGTACAAAAACTTGTTGGATGGTATTCCCAATTTAGTAACATTTTCTTGTAAACAAATAGCATTAAGCTAATAGGTTGCATAACGTTTTTCACAAATGAAGATTTATAATGTTCTAACACAGACCTTTTGTAGAATGGTAGGAAAGGAAACAGGCAGGTTTAGAACTTAAAATTTAAATCCAAATGACAGTCAGTTTTGTTCTTGGTTGTTTCTGATGTTCCTTCAAAGTTGAAGATAAACTACTTCCTTGTCTGAACCTCCCGCATGACAACGGAGGATGGAAGTGGGCAGTGGATGAACCTGGGCCAATAATATGACAATGACAGTTCAGCATGCTTATCACACAACCAGACAGTCAATTTAGAATTGCCATATTTTACATTAATATAATAAGGCTTTTTTTTACATGAATACAAGTCTACATAAGTACATTCAATTAAATTTGATTGTGTCAATACGTATACCATATGACATTAAATAAACAAACCAATTCATATTGGCTTCAAATATAATTATGCCATATCTAAGTTGATTACTGGCTTCCCATAACATTTTAACATTATCTCAAGATTTATATGAATTTTGCATTTAGTTTTTCATTAGACAGTGAATACAATTTAACACAAGACAATCATGATTTCAGAAAATGGTTCAATATGTTAAATACAAATTAATTCTATTTTCAAATAAGAAGGCAACTAAATGCATAATTAAATAAATGTGCTAGGAAAATGACAAAAGTAGATCAAACACTCCATATAAGTAGGGCAGTACCTTCATACCTGTAAAATAAACCATACTCAAGATAGGATCTATAACAAATATTCTCTATTGTTCAATTATGGTTACAAAAACATAAAAGCCACCTCTACAGGTCAGGCTTGGCACTACTGGTCAGTAAAGATATATAACAATGGACATATAAGGCATTTAATGGAAGCTTGACCAATGGCACTGAGATTAGAAACAAGAACATCAACACTCTGATGGAAAAAAAAAAGTTTTAAACTGAGATATTAAAACATCAAAAGAAGATTGCCTCTCTTGGAAGCCCTGTTGAGTATGATTAAAAGAAAGATAA
The DNA here is from genome assembly GCA_036873155.1 of Biomphalaria sudanica. NCBI lineage: Eukaryota > Metazoa > Mollusca > Gastropoda > Planorbidae > Biomphalaria > Biomphalaria sudanica. Next base: position 51,948 of record JAZGLO010000568.1, on the reverse strand, counting down.
TAACTTTGTCTTCTTAGCTTCAGAGAGATATAAAAGACACCATCAAGCATTTGCAATGAATAACAAAAATACAGAGAAATTGTCTTTCCTTGGCAACATGATGATCAAGGCACCTTTATATTATGGCTAATAGAGATAATATCAATCTATAAGAACCAGGCACAAATGTTTGTATTCTACAAACACATAAGCTGTAATTTGAGCATGTTAGGAAGACTAGAGATATCATTATGATTGGTCCATTTAGTTAATGGTCAATGAAACCAGACAGAAAGTCTGAGCACATTATTACACATTCTAAACGTTTAGAAGTTTTAGAAATCAAGAGTTTAAACCTGAAGAGCTTAATCCAGAGAAATGTTCAAAGAAGACAATTAAAGCCTTTCCTATGAATACTAGATAGTAGAAATTTGGAATAGAATCTAGCTACTTGTTCTCATTGATGCACAAAAAAGTACGATATATGAATTAGTAAGCTGAAACTTACACCAGGGCAAAGCCAAAGTCATAAATAAATAGATACAGGCCGTTCTTGATTCACCACAAAATTCTATGCTTAAGTAATTTGTGATGGGTTATATTTGGACTGTTAATCAATACGTTTTATTTACACATTTTACAATAATAGCCTGCCTGGCTTGTTAGTGATTTGTAAATGTCTAAGACTAGGCTAAAGGTTAGTTGAAATGAAAAGACAATGATGGGGGTAGAGGTGGTGGGTGTATCCTTTTTCAAATAACAGTTTCAGCATAGTCATCTTTGTCACTGTCGCTGGACTCCAGAGCTCGGCCATGCGTGATGAATCCATTCAGCTCTTTATTTGGACATACTTCTTGTGAAGAGGAATCACTTATAACTGAATCCGTGTCAATAGAACAGCTCAGATCTTCTTCCGAGACATCTCCCGGAAATTTCCTAGCTTGGCAGCCTTTATTTGGGATGTAAGCTTCATTCTGGAAATTTTGAACGCCTTTCTGAAATGCAGGTTGCTCTGTGTTAGGTACTGACCCATTGTGAATTGGTCTTACCCTGTTGACAGAGGGCCCCATTTTGAGATTGTTCTCCAGATTCTGGCCATCAGAGGTAGTTCGAATGTTGTCAATGTTTGGGTAATAGTTGTTGTGTGGAACCATTTTTCCATTTACCAAATGCTGTCCAGATGTTAAACGTTTCCGGTTTCCTTCTTCAACAGACTGGCAGCGTCTAATAGCTACTTGGGGAGGCGGTTCCTGGTCAACTCTTCTATCCCTGAAGCTGTCATAGTCACTTTTTAAATTAAGGCGACGGCCACTGTGGTTGTAGAGGTTTGGCGGGGGCTGGCGCTGCTGAGTGAGACAGAACCTACGGTCAGTTACATGGGCTGGCTGGCGGCCTCGGCTCATGGATAAAGGGGGGCCCTGCAATCGGTTGTTTGTAAACCCAGGCTGAATGTTGTCCAATGTTGAGCCTTCTGAGGATGAGTTGTGTGGGTCAGATGATGAGCTTGAGGTTGATCTGTTGAGAGCAAGACAAAAAAAAAGTTTTATTGACATAAAGATTGTTTCATTGACATAAAGATTGTTTCACTGACATAAAGATTGTTTCATTGACATAAAGATTATTTCATTGACATAAAGATTGTTTAATTGACATGAAGATTGTTTCATTGACATGAAGATTGTTTCATTGACATGAAGATTGTTTCATTGACATGAAGATTGTTTCATTGACAAAATTTCATTAGTAGCTGAATGAAACAAACTAAAGCGTTTCTTTTAAGATTTCTAATTTAATTTAATTCTGAAAGATTCCTCAGTTCGATAGCCAAGATTTCAATAGTATTTTGGCCAAATATTTTCGCAGGCTCTTAAGCATGAATTAGACAAAGTTGGATGATGATTTATCTTAGAATGAAGTAAATGCTTTTTTAATTGATATATCTTTCTGTATTTCTAGAGCTACTCAAATGATAATCCACCATGCACTCTTGTGGCCAATAGTTTATAAAGCCTTTGTTTAATTAACTCAGTTCCTATCACATGACTATGTTCCATGCCTGGAGCAGGAGTTTGAAACTTTAAGCTTTCTCAGTTTTAAATTCATTAATAATAGGATACAAAAAACAACAACAATACTTTAAGCATAGCACCAACTTGCTTTATCTTATTAAAACTTTAAGCATAGCACCAACTTGTTTTATCTTCCTAATACTTTAAGCATAGCACCAACTAGCTTTATCTTCCTAATACTTTAAGCATAGCACCAACTTGTTTTATCTTCCTAATACTTTAAGCATAGCACCAACTTGTTTTATCTTCCTAATACTTTAAGCATAGCACCAACTAGCTTTATCTTCCTAATACTTTAAGCATAGCACCAACTTGTTTTATCTTCCTAATACTTTAAGCATAGCACCAACTTGCTTTATCTTCCTAATACTTTAAGCATAGCACCAACTTGTTTTATCTTCCTAATACTTTAAGCATAGCACCAACTAGCTTTATCTTCCTAATACTTTAAGCATAGCACCAACTTGCTTTATCTTCTTATACTTTAAGCATAGCACCAACTTGCTTTATCTTCCTAATACTTTAAGCATAGCACCATCTTGCTTTATCTTCCTAATACTTTAAGCATAGCACCATCTTGCTTTATCTTCCTAATACTTTAAGCATAGCACCATCTAGCTTTATCTTCCTAATACTTTAAGCATAGCACCATCTTGCTTTTTCTTCCCAATACTTTGAGCATAGCACCAACTAGATTTATTTTCCCAATACTTTAAGCATAGCACCAACTAGCTTTATTTTCCCAATACTTAAAGCATAGCACCAACTACTTTTATCATGTCAAATTTATTTACCTGATCGAAGGATATTTGCCGACTGATTCCAATGACTGGTACACTGGAGGCGGGGTGTAAGGAGGTGGTGAAAATGACTGGCTTCTGTGGTAGCGGCTGTTCCAGCGAGGAATTGGTAGCTCATCCAGATCTGTGTCACAAATTTCATTGGAAGGTAAATGGCCTGATCTGTCCCCATGGTAAGTGTGTCCTAGCATATGGAAGGCAGACCTCTGGGGCTGGTGCACATCTAATCTGTACTGAGCTCTGGCCTGATTGTCCATCAAGTTATGATCAATGTCAGAGTTTTGGTACATTTGATGACTCTGGTTTAAGCTCGGTAATAATGGTAAATTAGTTGGGATGGATTTTCGGCGTGGCTGGGCATACAGGTCTCCATAAATCATGATTAACTGATCATTACCTCCAGCAGGGACAATGCCGCCAGACCTTTCATCTCGGACTGGGCCTTCCATTTGCATGTGAGTCAGAGACTGTTTGTTTGTCCCTTCATACGCTGGCTGACAGGGGACATTACCCATGCTAGTCAAACTGGCTGCAGCCATGCTTTCACGATCCACAGCACTGAGGTAGCTCTTTGGCCTCAATTGTTGCCCTTGACTATCCAAGGTATCGCCTGCCTCTGCGCCAGGTGCTGGTTTTCTGGCATGCAGCCTAGCTGGCTTTGGTGGGGGCACATCCTGCTGCACTTGTTGAGCATGTTGATTAGCACGGGAAAAGTCGTCAATATCTTCATAATTGTCTGTTGATGAAGTGGGGATTGGTATGAACGCATTATAAGAAGGTGTATTGGTCATTTGGTTATAGCTTGAATAAATGTTAGAAGGAACTTGTGAGTCAAACTGAGGCAATGATTGAGGACTGACAGGAGCAAGATTTGGACTAGACTGCTGGGAATAGGGCACACTCTTTGTTTTTTTGAGAATGCCATTAGGGACAACAAGGGATGAGTTAGGAAAATGATTAGGAGCAGAGGGCTGTACGGAGGTCTGAGAAGTGGGGTGTGATGAATGGGGAAAGGTCAGAGTTGAGTCTGGAGTCTGAGGATCAGAGACAATCTTTCGCTGAACATTTTCCCATAGAGTCTGAGCTTGTGCTTTCCCATCAGGCAGTACAGCTTGCCAGCGATCGGAGACTGATCCAGCTTTGCTAGCATTGGAGTCTGTCCTTCCAAGAGTGCTAGTTTTTGTTGAATCAGTTGTTGCTGTTTTCTCCTCTTCTTTCTTGGCATTTTTCTCTTTTTTTGAAAGTTTTTTCTTGCCTTTTGCTTTCGCTGGCTGTGTTTCTGGTGTGCTCTCCGGGGATTTCCCTGGCTGCTTCTGTTCAGTGTTTATGCTGTCATTGCCTGAATGAGAGGGGGATGAAATTTCGGATGTCTGGCGGCTAATCTGGCCAGGGGAGTTTGGTGTCGTGGTCTGTATATTGCCGCCCAACACTTTGATGGGACTTGATTCAACTGGTTGAGGCATGGGCTGGGTTTGTGTTGGAACAGAGTTTGATGACAGACTAGGGTATCCTGGCAGGTTAGTTGCTCGAAGCAGGGAGGAGGAATTGGAAGAGCATGAGCCATCAGGACTGTAATAGTTCAGTGATGTCCTAGAAGAAGGTACATTCTCATAGACAATGGGACCAGTGGTTTGCACACTACGGAGGTCATAGGTTATCATGGTAAGGGACTCGTTTTCCATATTGTGATTGGCCGACTGCAGCGCAGGTTGTTGGACCAGGATGGGCTGCTGCATGGGTAGATGTTGAGACATCTGCTGCACTTGGAGGTGCTGCTGTAGTTGCAACTGTTGCTGCATTTGGATTTTCTGTTGCTGTTGCTGAAGCTGTGCAAGTTGTTGCTGTTGTTGAAACTGCAAAAACTGCTGTTGCTGCTGGAGCTGCTGCTGCTGGAGATGCTGAACCTGCAGGGGTTGAAGTTGTTGCTCTACTTGGTACTGAGCTGGTATATTGGGCAGCAGCACCGGACCCATTGTAGCTGGAACACCATTGTGCTGAACTTTGAAATGGTAAGGCTGAGGTGTGTGAGACCTCACTTGCTTAGCAGGCTTGTAGTCCAGATCATCATTTGTTGCCCTGCTGCTAGATAATCGTTCCTGACGTGGAGTCGGAGTCATGGCTCGGCGCTGAAAATGGCTAAATGTATTAGAGGTGTCAATATTTTCCTGACTCGTATCACTCGAAGTCGCATTGGGGTTCTTGACATTGGTTCTGTTGGGTTTATTGATATTGTTGAGATTTAAGGCACTCTGACATTCTTTTTTAGCCAGCTGTTCAGACTCCTGCAAATATCTCATCTGTAAACTCAGAATGAGCAGCAATTGGTCTCTGTCAAGTCCGTGTAAGGTCACAGCCCTGCGACCTTTCTTTCGGTTCTCTTTCAGCCTAATGGCCCCACCGTCAGCTACCCTGTCGCTACTCATTAGTGATGATGCGGTCTGGCCTGACTCTGAGCTCCCAGGGCTGCCCTCTCTGGCAGCACCTTTGTGGGGCTGAGTGAAACTCTGACACCTCCTCATCTTGCAGGCTTCTGTGTAGCCCATGGGTGCATCCGATGGGTTGTAGGTCAGATCACTTGGGGTGGTGTTGCCGTCATCATTGTTGGTTTCTTCGTCATTGGTAGTGGCATTTGTGTTGGTGTAGATGTTCCCCACAGAGGCTGCCGTGGTCACATTGGCTTGCCGAGAGGACAGCATATTCTGATGCTCTGTATAGTTGTCAGTGTTGGAAGACGGAGTTGAAGGAGAACTGTCTTCATCTTCGTCATAATCGGTGTCCTGGTAGAAATATTTGTATAATGTCAATAAAGATGATTTGTATGACAACATAGTTAGGTCTCTATGATACAGTCAGTGGCTTAGAAACATTTTAAGATACGTCTCAATCTCAGAAAAGGCAGTTAAAAACAAGTGAAATATGACAAATCTTTTATAAAAAAAAAGCTTATCTAAAGTAAAGAACTCTGCACTAACAACTATATCTCTCAGTAATGTAGAAGTTATAATTTCAATTATCCAAGGGGATGGAGGTTTGGACTAGGAAGTAATTATCTTCAACGCTGAAGGAACATCTGAAACATGTCAAACATTTTACTTAGGATAGCAGTTAGCAATGAGGTATTTCTAGAGCTAATCAAGAGAACACGAAGACGTCCTAACAGTTTAACAGATTATGTTTCATGCTTTGTTATGGCACGATTAAGAATTCGCCAGCCAAAAAGATATATATATATTTCATGAAAAGGGAAGTTTTGACTTTGAGACATGACACAACTAGTAAAAACATGGCTATAAATTCAAGAAGAATAGCAAAATGTACACAGACACTCTTGACGGCTTTAGGGAGATGCAGTTTTCGTGGAAGTAGACATTTACATTGATGACATAGGACAATTTCCTTCGTTATTATTAAGCTTCTTATACAACATTCACTATCAGCGTCAACTAACTTATATTGCTGGATTTTCGCCTGTGTTATTTGAATTCATTATTTGAGTGTTATCTCCCTTTGACTTATCTGCATAACACAGCACGGAAGAACCTAATAACATTAAGAGTTTATTCAACATGTCAAGACTTTGAATAAGGCCAAACCTAGTCATGCCTCAATTGTAAACATTTTTTTTTCATATAAGATGAAGAATTTACAACACAGATGTCTTCAAGAACATAATACATAAGTTTGTGCTGGTCTTGGAGCACGAAGGAAGGTTCACCATATACAATGCACAAACAGACCATTTTATTTTAAACCTAATCAGTCAATAACTACTTACATCCAAATAGTTTCGGTTCCGCTCAGTCCTATAGACCAGAAAAGAAATGATGCCAGCCACAGCAGACACCAGAGCTAGAAGTCCATAGATGCCAATCATTGTGTACAACATGGTTGGGATGACCGTCTGGACATCTTCACAGCTGGACACATTGTGCAATGCCAGATACACTGTTTCTGAAAGTCCAAAGATAATTAATAATAATCATCTTTATTATCCATAAGGAATTTTGTCTTACAATTTGTGCATTACACCAAACAAAATATGATAACTATAGAAAACCAAAATATAAAGAGATTAAAACTATAAATAGAACTAGGGGAGGTAATGAGTATCACTATATTCTTGTTAATAATTTAGAGAAATTAAGGGGAGATAAGGTCCAAAAATCTTCTTATTGAAACTATAGATATATTTAGGGGCGTTAAGTTAAAAAAATATTATTCAAACTATAGATAGATATAGGGGAGATAATTAATATCATTATGTGTTGTTAAAGTCTCATGGATAAAAGGTAGTAAAAATTTTATTGAAACTATAGATAGAGTTAGGGGCGCTAAACATTAAAAAAATATTAAAACTATAAATAGAAATATAGAAAAGTAATGGGCAAAAATAATTACCATAGATAAATCAAAAGGAGATAATGAGTACGACAAATTGAGCTTGTTGAAATATGTGTAGGGGAGAAAATAGTAGAACTTCTTATTGTGGAGAGAGAAAAAACTAGGGGGGGGGGTGAGTTTAGAGTGATCAAGATAAAATAAAATAAATCTTCCTGACAAACAGACAAAATCAATTTATGTGATTGGATATGTTTTAAAAAAAAAATTGCTGTATGGCCACCACATGTGCTTCAGCTTACTTGGTTAAGAGTAATCTCTTCTTTACTCTTAGCTGTACACACACATGTAGGCTACTGACAACGACAAAATGGAATTATTTACCTCCTGCATTGACTCGCTCCAAGTCCAGTTTGTCCCTCTTGAACTGGGTCAGACACTGACATATATTTCCCTTTCTGGTGTACACACAGCCCGACACACTCAGCAGAGGCTGCAGCACGTGCGTGCCCGTGAGCACGGCGATGATGATACTGAGGCCAGTGGACACAGCACACAGGACCAACACTGGATACACCTGATGGAGACATGATCTTAATATGTTAGTATGGGCTCAGGTCAAATGGCTCTCTGGGACACTCCAAAACACCTGAGAGAGACACGACCTTATTTGTTATGTTAGTATAAGCTCAGGTCAAATGGATCTCTGGGACACTCCAGAACACCTGAGAGAGACACGACCTTATTTATTATATTAGTATGAGCTCAGGTCAAGTAGCTCTCTGGGACACCCCAGAACACCTGAGAGAGACACGACCTTATTATGTTAGTATGAGCTCAGGTCAAGTAGCTCTCTGGGACACTCCAGAACACCTGAGAGACACGATTATGTTAGTATGAGCTTAGGTCCAATAGCTCTCTGGGACACTCTAGAACACCTGAGACTATCGACATCACAATTCTAAAGAAAAGAATCTAAAGTAAATAAGATGCCTAGCTGCTCTAGAAAGTAAATGCCGAAACTCAGAAGACACACACACATAGATCTAAGTTTCTAGGTTGATGTGAATCTAGAACTAACATAGATCTAAGTTTCTATGTTGATTTGATTCTAGAACTAACACAGATCAAAATGTCAAGTCTACTTACCAAGACGACACAACGTTTCCAAAAGAGACCCAAGAGAAACAAGCCAGCAAGTCCTCCCTGCAAGCACACACAAAAATAAAAGAGGTTTATTGACTGAATAGTAAAGTGTTAAGGTAAATATTTAAAAATACTGGTTTGCTTAATTATACAATAATTATTGACCAATTGTATAAATTGGATTGAATGATTAAACGACTTCATGAAACGAGTAAATACCAACAGTGAAAAACGACTGAGGAACGATTTGACTGGAAAAAAAATGGTTGAAACTGATTGCTTGATGGAATGTATTTGTGTATGAATATTGAGCTACAGGCCTACACGTGTTTTTCACGTTCGAAATGGTCAACATTGGCATCTGTATCAGTAGATTCGTAGCAGGATGGCTGCCTGGTCGGGATGGCTGCCTGGTCGTGCGGTTTGCGCGCTGGACTGTCGTTCAGATTTATCGATTGTCCAAGGTTCAAATCCTGCCCGCTCCCATCCCCCGTCTTCCTGCGGGAGGTATGGACTAGGAAGTAATTATCTTCAACTCTGAAGGAACATCCGAATCATGTAAAACATTTTACAAAACATTTTACAGCGTTCAGTTCGAGCACTCGGTCTTTTAAGTTGATAAAAGTCTCGCTACGTTAAAAGTCGGCCGGAACAAAAAGTAGTAAAAATGTTGATTTAAGATTTATGAATACATAAAGACATAGAGATCATTACCTTTAACTGTTAATTAAGCCTCATTAATTTTAAATCGCCCGTGGCGACAGAACCAGATTAAAACTGCTTGGTTGACTGCGTGTAGGTGAATGTCTTACTATTTCCTTTATCAAGATGTAACGATTGGAATACATATCACTCATATAGCATGTCTATACTCTAGACTGGAATACATATCACTCATATAGCATGTCTATACTCTAGACTGGAATACATATCACTCATATAGCATGTCTATACTCTAGACTGGAATACATATCACTCATATAGCATGTCTATACTCTAGACCAGGGGTCTCAAACTCATTTCAGCATGTGGGCCACTGTGGAAAGTAACAACCTCTCAGCGGGCCGCACCACAAAAGAGAATGTTTTTTCATTATTTTTTACTAACACTACTGTCACTGCAGTTAAATGCTGAAATAAAGTTTTTATAATTATTGATTACATTTAGTGTAGTTTATTACATGCACAGGCAGTTTAGTTAACTAAAATAAGTTGACGTTGTCTTTGTCACTTATTAAAAAGCAGAAACTGTAGTTCCCCCAAAAAACAACAACTATAATTTCTGGCCTTCTGCAGATGGCTCGTCACTCATGTTTCTGTCCACTCAGCTGAGAGCGTTTGGCAGAGACCAGACCATCGACGTTAGGCCTAAAGTCGCGTGTAGTGGCGAGCCGCAAGGTTGCTCTCAGATGCTTATCAGTCTGTCTTGATCGTAATGCTGTTTTGTTGATCATTCTGGAAAAAAAAAGTTCGCAAACGTACGTACTTCCGAACATCGCTAGAATTCTAGCAGCTGTGCAGAATAAGTTTGGAAACTTCTCTCTGGGAAGAAACTGGTAGAAATCTGGAACACCAACATCAGCGTATTTTTGCTTCAGAACAGTGTCACACTGCAGGTCTAGTAGTTCCATCTCGACATCCTCTGGAACGTTTTTCACTTCAACTGCGAACGGAGTGGCAACAAGGAAAAACTGTGGTTTGAGAGCAGTCAATTGCTGAAAGCGGTGTTCAAAATCTTCCAGTAGTCTGGAGAGGATGTCTACGTAGTCTTTCAGGAGCTGTGGTTCAACCGTATTGCTCTGTAGAAAAGACAAATGAGCCAGGTTTCCACATGCCAGCTGAGTGGCCCACAAAGTCAGCTTGCATCTGAATGATTTGATGTGGTCAAACATCACGGTAATCAGCTGCTTTGTGCCCTGTAGTTGTGAATTGAGTGCATTGAGATGTTGCGTGATGTCAGTAAGAAAATCAAGATCCTACAAAACATTGGGTCACTGAGCTGAGCTGCTATTTCCCGTCTCAGTTCAAAAAATCTCTGCAGCACTTTTCCACGACTCAACCATCTGACTTCCGTTTTTAAATCAGCTAGAAATGACACAAACTGTCTGTGGCTGAGACACCGTGCACGTATGAAGTTCACCGTCTTCACTACAACATCCATCACGCTCTTCATTTGTAGACTTTTGCCACAGAGTGCTTCTTGGTGCAGACTGCAGTGTATGGCTGCAAAATGTCCCGCCAAGCTGAGCTGATACCGTTTCTCTACCATTAATCCAAACAACCCCAACCTTCTCTGAACACATTGCTGGTGCACCGTCCGTAGCCACTGAAACAAGTTTTTTTGTCCTCACGGTAGCCCACACACTGTCAATACAAGCTTCCAGTTCTTGCGTCGCGTCGTAGTAAGTCCAATAGCTCTTCAACAATATTTCAAGTTTTCGTCGACCCCACGAATTAATACGGCACAGTATGCGGTGTCTGTTACACCAGTAGACTCGTCCAGTGTAATGGTCTTTTGCAGTGGCAATCAGTTGCTCTTGAACATTTGTCGCTGACTCGGTGATCCTGCTTGCAACTATGTTCGCAGACAAACTTATGCCTTCGAACAGTTTCTTTTTCCTGGGGCAGATAATTTCACACGCCTTTTACAAACTGTCCTTCAGTGAATAGTCGTGATGCCTTTGCTATCATCTCGCTAACAACAAAACTTGCCTTCACAGAATCTTCGCTTGCAGTGGGCGGACACTTCATTTACTGATTTGTGCAGTTGTAAATCATTTCACGGCTTATAAGTGGTCATTGTAAATTTTAACTATTTTTTTTTTAATTCGCGGACGTGGCATTTTTAGGAATGTCGCAGATACTATCTGGTTTTAATGAGACCCTGATAGAAACATCCCCCTTCAACCGCCCCCCCCCACCAAAAATAAAAAGCTGACGAGTTTATTGAAGGACACTTGATACCAACTTATCTTTCTTGAAGAATGAGACTGTCTACATACAGTAAGACTATACATGTATATTAGATTCTAAATGGCACTGGTCTATGGAGCAACTATAAGTTTTACCTAAGCACACCACGGTACTAAGTATACATTGAAACAAAGGGAGGGAAGGGGGTGGAGGAGAAAGTAAAAATGGAAACGCGCCAGATATGACGTATCTATTATCAACACAGACATCTCAGCCCTTGACAACTCCGTCTGATGGATGGATTATTTCCCCCTGTGATTGATTGCGTGAACGAAAAGGTCAAATCTCATTTTGCTTTCACAGCCCCCCAAGGGCATGAAACAATAACAGTTGTGACCCCTGACCCCAACACTGACACTCGAAACGACTAGAATGTGTTTCTATTATACCAACCACCCAATCATGTTCTCGCAATATTGGCTATAAAATTAACAGAAAAAAAACATTTGCTCAATTGGTACTATTAGATGTTTAATGGGGTATCAGATGTTACAGTGGAATATGGTGGTAGCCATGTCTTGGTATTTTCAGAACTAAAATTCAACAGTAAGCATGGCAATTCCTCTTTTTGATGTAAAATATTTTAATTTTTGAAGTAGAAATCATGAAGAGATCGAACATACACTATACATCAATCAATAACTAACATTAGATTATCTTATACAATAGAGACGTTACTTCAAAAATAGAAGATGATTACGCCACACTTTATAATTCAAGTGCAATCATAAATTCTCAAAAGTAGATTGAACATGAAGCTTGAAGCTTATGGATTGAACAGACTGATTTCTCGTCTCCTCTATATAGTGGTTTTCAGCCCAAAGTTCAAGAATGTACCCCAACTGTAAACGATTGATTTCCCTTTATTAATGTACTCTTTTGTGTCGAATCTGGAGGCTTCAATAAGCTTATGTATTAATACACTTCATAATGCACACTTTCCTCGGGACCTTGACGCGTACACCACGTGACGATCGGAATAGAAAGACACAACGTTATATTTCAACAATGATGATTTGGTTCATTCTGTAGTGATAAAAGATTAAAGTATCTCATAACATCTATGTCTATAAATACTATGGCCATATAATAAGGTCCACAGAGCTCGCAAGGACCTTATGGGAACAGTAACAGGAAAAAGAAGAAGAGGCAGACAGAGAAAGCGATAGGAAGACATATCACAAGATCAACATAGCTCGCAAGGGCCTTCCTTAAGGGAACAGTACCAGGAAAAAAAAAGAAGAGGCAGGCAGAGAAAGTGATAGGAAGACAATATAATTGAGTGGAAAAGAGTTTCTATCCAAGGCAAAAGAAAGAGAGGAATGGAGAACGATTTGTGATTTGGTGATTTTGGAACATCGGCACAATTTAGGCCATGTCGTGTCTGCAGTCCCTCAAGGGCCACTCTCCCTCCACACAACAAAGGCCAAAATTCAGACAGTCAAATCATTAAAATCAAGGTCTATTCACAGTTAAAATAGTAGAGGTAGTAAAAATTTAATAATTGGGTAAAAATCTAATGTAAATAGTACATGTCTACAGAATTCATAAATCAGATCTTCGTAGACACCCCCACTTCCCGGATAAAGCCCAGTACCTTCCCAGGGTCGACATTATTGAATAGTGTTTTTAAATTAGTGGCTCTAAAATATTTTCCCCTGACATCCTGGTATCTGGGGCAGTCGATGAGGATATGTTCCACAAAAGAGTGCGTGATGTAGGTGTGGCCAATCCTAAGTCTGGACATGGTCGTGCTACCACGCCTTGTCAGACCCTTAGATGTGGACCGCCACCTGACATCCGCCACAATCTGCCTGAGTTTATTGTGAGTCTCAGCCTCCCATCGGTCCTGCCACTCTTGGTAGGTGGCAGAGGCAATACTTTGTCTCAGGTCCGAGCAGGGAATTTGGGTTCCTGACACCGCATGATTTAGAGCTCTCTTTGCTTCTCTGTCTGCGGCTTCGTTTCCCTCAATGCCCACATGGGAGGGGACCCAGATGAAGGTGACATCCCTATGGTCGGCTGTTATTTGGTCCAACAGCTTCAGGCTCTTATGTACCAGTGGAATGTCTTCATCCGCCCCAAAGCTTGCAATGCAGATTTGGAGTCGGAGCAGATTATAAATTTCCTCCTTTCTGATGCTTTGACGGCCATAAGTGCAAGCGATATTGCATGCAATTCGGCCGTAAAGATGGAGCAGCCATCGGGGAGTCTACGGGAGATTGTTTTGTTCCGAAAGGAGCAGGCACACGCGACCTTTCCATCCATTTTGGATCCGTAGATGGTGCCACAATCTCCGTAGCTCTCTTGCAGTTCCCTAAAGTGGACTTGTAGTATGCTTGGGTCTGTATTTTCTTTTTTGAAATTAAGGAGGGATAAATTTAATTTGGGTTTATTCATTAGCCAAGGAGGATTCTGAGGGGTTTCTATTTTAGAGATTTGGTTAATGGGTGGGGTTAAATTTTGGATGGGTTCTCTCATTCGAAGGCCTAACGGCTGTATGACGTTAGGCCTTCGATTGTATAATTCTACCTCTGTGGGGTTAAATATGGAATCGAAAGCAGGGTTCGTTGGGTTGGATTTTAGCTTGACTATATACTGCATTGCAAGCTTTTTCATTCTTATATCCATGGGGAGTTCTCCAGCCTCCACACGGAGGCTTGGGATAGGTGATGTACGAAACGCGCCTAGACAGAGACGCAGGGAAGCATTTTGTATTGGTTCCAGTATTTTTAGGTACGACTTCCTTGCTGCTCCATATATTATGGATCCGTAGTCTAGCTTGGATCGAATTAGACTCTGATATAGCAGCAGCAAGGTATCTCTGTCAGCTCCCCAGTCCGTATGGCTGAGCACTCTAAGTATGTTTAATGACTTTTGGCATTTCCTCTTAAGTTGCTTAATGTGGGGGAGAAAATTAAATTTGGAATCTAGAGTGAGGCCTAAAAATTTTGTAGTTTTCACGACAGGGATCTTCTTTTTGTATATCAATAGTTTAGGGTCTGGGTGGAGTCCCCTTAAATTACAAAAATGCATACTAACTGTTTTGGAGTCCGAAAATTTAAAACCATTATCGTTTGCCCAATTTTGAATTTTGTTTAAACATAACTGTAATTTTCTTTCTAGGGTGTTCATGTTTTTCCCATAAGTAAAAATGACAAAGTCATCAGCATACAAAGAGCACTCTATGCCAGGGGACAGAGCATTTATGATGCTATTTATTTTAATGTTGAACAGGGTGACTGACAGTATGCTGCCCTGGGGTACACCCATTTCCTGGTCATGAATGTCAGAAGCGGAGTTGCCCACTCGAACCTGAAATTTTCGGTCTTTCAGGAATTCCCCCACAAAACGGGGAAGATGTCCCTTAAGCCCAATAAGCTACAGGTCACGTAGAATGCCATGTTTCCAGGTTGTGTCATAGGCCTTTTCTATATCGAAGAATACAGCTACTAGATGTTCCCTTCTGAGTAATGCATCTCTAATACAAGCTTCCAGCCTTACCAGGTGGTCAGTTGTTGTCCGCCTTTGCCGGAATCCGCACTGGTAGTTAGAGATCACTTTATTCCTCTCCAGGTACCAGACCAGCCTACTGTTAATCATTCTTTCCATGGTTTTGCAGATGCAGCTTGTTAGTGCTATTGGTCGATAGTTAGCTGGGTCAGAGCCGTCTCTTCCCGGTTTAGGTATCGGTATAACTGTGGCTTTCCTCCAGCTGTTTGGGAAAGCGCCTGTTTGCCACACACAGTTATAGACCCCTAGCAGGACTGCCAATGAGGGTTCGGGAAGGTGTTTGAGGAACTGGTAATGGATTTCATCTTCTCCAGGCGCTGTGTCATGTGACTTGTCTAGCGATTCCCTCAGTTCCTCAAGCGAGAACGGTTTGTTGTAGTCTTCATTGTTTTCTGACCTGAAATCAATGGAGTGTCTTTCCTCCCTGGTTTTGACTTTTTGGAAACTCTGGCGTGTAATGTGCAGTGGATGACTTTTCTGCTATTGAGGATGCAAGGCAGTCAGCTATTTCTCTGGGGGACGTGACAGTTCGTCCTTGGTTTTTCAGATGCCCTATTGCATTTGATTCTTTCCCTTTGATTCGCCTTACTGCCTTCCAGACCGCTCTAGTAGAAGTTTTGGCATCCAGACTGCCGACAAAACTTCTCCAGGAATTCCTTTTGGCTGACCGTATGGTTTGTCTAGCCTTTGCTCTAGCTATTCTGAATAGCTTTAGGTTTTCCTGGGATGGATTTTTTTTATAAATGCAGCCAGTCGTTTTTTCCTATCGCCAATAGCACTTTTGCAGGCTGTATCAAACCATGGTTTGCTAGGCCGTTTTGGATTTGCGGAGGTTAGGGGGACAACTTTCCTGGCTATACTAAGTAGCTTGCTAGCAAAGGTATCAGCTGGGTTCTGTTCATCGAGGATATTTTCTGTAATATCCTCTGAGCATCTTTTTTGGAATTGTTCCCAATCGGCCTTATTCAGTTTCCACCGCTGAGGTCGTCCCAATGAGGGGAGATTGTTAGCAATGATGATTGGGAAGTGATCACTTCCCCGTAGATCATTGCTAACTGACCATTTAAAGTCGTCCAGAAGTCCAGGGACGCATACGGTGAGGTCAATGCATGTGAGAGATCCAGTTCCTGGGTGCAAGTAGGTCGGTGATGCATCATTAAGTATGCATAAATCATGTTGGAGGAAGATATCCTCCAGCATACGGCCTCTTGTGTCGGTATTGTTGGATCCCCACATGGTGTTATGGGCATTGAAATCCCCAAGGATTATGTAAGGCCGGGGGGAGTTGTTTCAATAGGTCCTCCATGTCTGTTTGGTTTAATGGAGCGCCTGGTGGTAGATACAGGCTGCAGCAAGTGATAACCTTGTGAAGGGTTATCCTAGCTGCTACGGCCTGTAGTGTGGTCTGTAGTTCTACCCTCTCATGAGGGATGCTATCCTTCACAAGGATACAGACTCCACCTGATGCTCTCTCTGCATCCTCAACATTCTTGCTGTAAGCACTGTAGCTTCGGAAGCTGATGCTATCTTTCAGAAATGTTTCCTGTAAGCAGACAGCTACAGGAGTCTCAGAGTCCATCAGTAGCTGCATTTCCTCATAATTGGCCTTGAGGCCTCTGCAATTCCACTGTACAATTCTGGAATCCATGGCTTATTCTAGATGACCTACTTGGAGCTATTTGGCTTTGGGAGGCCCCCGGAGGGGTTTCCCTTAATTCCAGTGACCTTGGTATTTTTATTCTTGGGTTTGGATGGAGAGGAGGACAACCCCCTTTTGGGGGAAGTCTTTCTCTCTGGAGAGGGGAGATCCCTCTGGTTAGAGCGGAGGTTATTTCCTCCTCGCTCACCTCGGGCATCCTCTCCGCTTTGATTTCTCCCCTTAGGGAGTTGGTCAACCTCTAATTCGGTAGAGGTTGGGGTGTCTGACTGGTTTCTCTGAGGAGAACCTGTGTCAGACATGATGTCTCCGGGTTCTCCCGGAGTATTGGTTTTGACTAGCTGCTCAGTCTCCATGCTCTCATCAGCGAGCACAGAGAACCTGTTCTTTAGCATGACAACAGGGCTTTCTTGTTTCTTCAGAGGTGTGTTCTTTGGCGGTGTTTTCTTCTGAGTTGGAGGAGGAGGAGGGGGTGGTGGGGTCAATGTGTCCATCTGTGTGGCTATGGATCTTCCTATCTTAGCAACAGCCTGGGCATAGGTCTTTGTCAAGCCGAATTGGCCCTTGGCTAGGGCCAATACAGCCGATTTCGCCTGGCTGAAGGTACATCCATTTCTTGCCTTGTACTCCTGCACGGCAACCTCCTGTTTCCACACAGGGTAGTCCTTGGAGTAGGCTGAGTGGCCAGCGTGACAGTTTGGGCATTTGAACTGGGCTGTGCAGCCCTTGTCATCATGACCTTCTCCAGCACATCTGGCACACACAGTGTTCCTCTTGCAGACTGCCGCGCCGTGTCCATAACCCTGGCACTTGAAGCACCTCATGGGTATCCTGCCTTCACATACTCTGGCGGTGTCCAGTTCCAAATGTGAGGATAATAGTGGCGGTTTTGACCTCCTCACCATCCTTGCGTCTGGTAATGCGCCGGGCATGGGTGACTCCTTCAATGCCCTCCACTACTTCCTTCTCGGAACATTCCAGTAGGTCCCTAGAGCTGATTACACCTCTGCTGGTGTTCAGACTCTTGTGTGGCATGACTTCCACTTGGAGATCACAGAGTCTTCTGCATCTTAAAAGCCCATCAGAGTGTATCTTGCTATCAACTTCTACTAGAAGTTCCAAAGACTTGTGTAGCTTAGACACACTCTTGGGCTCTCCCACTACTGACTTAAGTCCCTTGTAGATGACAAAAGGGCTCATCTTTGTCAGACTTTTCCCCTCCTCTGTGCACCTAACCACCAGAAATGATGGCCAGATAGCACAGCTTTTTGTGGCCTCCTCCTTTCTATCCTCCATACGGCGTCTCTTGCCCAGACATAGGTCTGGGGCAAGTAGTTTTTTTGAAGTTTTTTTTTCCATAGGTGTTCTTATTAGTTCGGCACATGTGCTCCCCACCCGCCATCGAGTCCAACAAGGGGACGGGCCATTCGGAAGTCCAGAATGAGCCCGCCAGGGCTACACATGTGCTATACTCAGTCAGCTACTGCATCGGACATGTGCCCGATACAGCAGCTCCCTGATTGACCCTCCAGCCACCGCCCTCCTATGCTGGTAGCTCGGCATGACCAGCCGGTTGACCCAGAGCGGGCCATCTGGGCCTCAGGTCTAGGGGAACTTGGAGCCAAAGTATTGTGTTGTGGTGGTTTATCCTCAGATAGCCACCACTCAAACACCAGGATCTCTTTATCCCCCCTTACCCGTCGCAGTCCACGGCAAACGGACTGGTCTAGGACGTAGTGAGATATTTAGAGATAAGGAGACAGAGTGATGATCAATGAAGGCAGACTGAGGAAAGGAGGAGGCAGACACAATGATAGAAAAGAAGTAGAGCACTTTTGAGCTCCAAAAGTGCTAAGGAAAGAGGAGCGCAGTTTAACGTCATGTC
This sequence comes from Biomphalaria sudanica, assembly GCA_036873155.1. Classification (NCBI taxonomy): domain Eukaryota; kingdom Metazoa; phylum Mollusca; class Gastropoda; family Planorbidae; genus Biomphalaria; species Biomphalaria sudanica. Next base: position 33,589 of record JAZGLO010000568.1, on the reverse strand, counting down.
TCGGGACGCAATGGAGAACGATGGTCAACGGATCTTGTGTGGTGCCCCAAAGACCCAACAGATCAAGGGATGGGTGAAAGAGGGTGAAAACTTTCTGACCTGCCGTGACCTGTGTATAATTCTGGATATGCCAAATACCAATTCAGTGTTTGTTTGGCTTATTGTATAGATAATAGTTATAGTCTGCCGTAATTTTCCCACCAGCTGCTACAGCCACTGAGGCAGCCACTCATCACTGGCCCCGTTTCCACCACAGCAGAGTTAGTTGACAGAGAAAGTAAATAAATATCTCGGTGACATTCAAATGATTAAATAGAACCAAACAGGCCAGCGCATTAATTTATTCCCTACGCTTAGTCACTTAAATGTCAGCTTCATTTTTTTTCCCTCGTTTGATTGGATTATATCCCTTGGGCAGCGTACTTATTCCTGAGTTGTGTCCCTTGGAAAACAAACTGCAAACAACTTCAGGTAAAAGGCAAAGAATCGGGGAAAGGGAAGGAAGCGGCAAGAAGGAGGAGTTAATTACTGTGTTGTCGATAGATTTAGAAGTTGCCCTTGGCAAAAGATTTAAAATTGTAATTGTGAGTATTACGTGATGTATAAACAAATTAAAAGAAATAGGGGGCCACATACAGAAGGTGGTCACAATTAGTCACTAAGGATAGAACACGTTATTAACTATGATTTGGTTAACAGACTACATGCATGTTATGGTGTGTGTGTGTTTCTATGATCACCCCTCAGATACGTAAGCGATTGGTTGTGAATGATGCAAGATAAACGGCATTGCCGTCAGCGGTCTTAGGTAGGACAGACGACTTTAGAACGCCAGAGACTGAAAAGACGTGATTTTGTAGAGGGTTAGATTTTGTTCAGAATACCATTTAATATTATTACTAAAGTCTACTACAGTTCATTCATTTCATGCCATAGTGCTTTTGTCTACTTTGTAATAAAAGCTATATATAATATTGTTCACAATAGAAGTTATTCAAGTTATTTCAAGTTTTACATATCAAATACGCCAACAACGGTTTAGTTGTCTACTAGCAGTTTGGTGCTACAGGTCAACAACAACGTACATGTTTAATGTAGGCCCTATTATTGAGTTTCCGATAACTACTCTTATAGAAGCAATGGGTATTCAGAAATGAATTAAAACAGCAAACACGTATATGCTTTAAGGTCCGGGTTCAAATCCCCATGAAGATTAAGATTTTGAATTAAGGATTTTTTTCGGACTCCCCTATGACCACCCCGAATGTAATGAGTATCTGACATACATTGGGGGGAAGTAAACGCTGCTGGTCGCTGTGATGGCAACATGACACCCTCGTTAAATGGATTGGCTGCCTGGTCGTGCGGTTTGCGCGCTGAACTGTCGTTCGGATTTAGCGACGGTCGAGGGTTCAAACCCTGTCCGCTCCCCCCCCCCCCCCCCGTCGTCCTGCGGGAGGTTTGGACTAGGAAGTAAACTATCTTCAACTCTGAAGGAACATCCGAAACCTGTAAAACATTTTTAGAAAACATGTCGGCCATAGAAAAAGATGATCTTTTACATCATCAGCTCCCATAGATGTTGAAGGTCTGAATGGTGTACATTGATGCCTTTTTAAATATTGCATGTCTACCAGCTTCTCTCCCATCGGGGACTGTTAGAGTCCCCCCCCCCCTTACATTTTTTCTGTTAGCACCCATGTTCATACAATACATTTCTTAATGCTTAGAGTAAATATTCAACTTACCACAGGATCGGAAATAGCGCTTAGTACAGCCAGAGAAACCCCCCCCCCCCCCCATTGTTATTTTGTGTTTCCGCATAAGTGAATAATCTCCCTTGCTCGACCTCGTTTAACCCCTGCCGGTTATCAAATGTTGTATTGTAAACACACAGCATCACTCTCCCCATCCCCAGAGCATTCGGTACACGGGTTAAGATTAGGCCAACACAAATAAACACAGTTTTCATCGTCGCCAGAATAGATAGCCTCCCCTTCCCGAGCTTTTATTTTAGAGGCAAGATTTATTCTTTCCACAAAGCTTATATCAACTCTGTCCATCTGTCTGTCTGTCTGATATAAAGTTTGTACACGCTGTTTCTCTCACACCCAATCACAGATCTAGCTGAATTTTTTTTGCAAAATTATTTCTTTTTTACCTAACAAAACAAGTAAATAATAAATAATTATCCAATTAGTTAATTAACTGTTGTTAATTAATTATTTTGTTGGTGTCCTGAACAAGGGAAAGAAATCGTACTTGACTGATGTGGTGGTATAAGTATAAGTCCACTTTATACTTTGTAGATAGAAAAGTTTGGGGCTAACAATAGATAATTACAAAACCTTCAATTTTCATAAGCATCTTCATGGCACAGTGGTTAGCTTGAAGAGGCTTTAGTCCTCCAAATCGTATTCAGGTCCTTCAACTTTAAAAAAAATAAATACACTTAAAAAGCGAACATGGTAACATTCACACTGATACCCCCTTCTTTCTCCCACCACCCCTTTTACATCTGGTCCAGACAAGTGATTGTGATAGTAAGTGTGTTTTGAGTGGCTGGTAGGGCAATGTGTGTGACTGTGTATGAAATGACCAGTTGACCTTCATTGTACATGAGTGAACAGCAAAGAAAGTGTGTAAGTCAGGACTCTGGGTAAAAAAAGGAGGTGAGATTCAAAATCAAGATGCTGGAGTAGTGAAGACTATTACAATAAATGTATTAATTGACACTTGTTGTTTCAGTGTGTCTATAGGATCAAAGCGTATTGAGAAAGCTAAATGTAACACATTGCACTAAACAATTTATTATTGTTACTCTATGTCTATTACAAATTTAATTACATGGCTGATCTTAACTAATGGATACAACTGCACTTAATATTAGCTTTAAGTATTTTTTTAAAAGAATTTCTAATTTATAATCTGTATTCATTCCCTTGTATACGGTAGCTTATTTTTGACACGCCATTACAGAAACATTTAGCCAGGGGAAGTAATTGAAGCCAAAAGTGAAGACAATACTTTAGATTGTAACAGAGAATTAATACCACACTATTTTGATATACAGTTAGAACCAGTAATCAGCAAAAAGGAGGTCACTCGGCCTTCTGCAAAACCAGTTTTATAGATAAACGAATTAGCCACGATGTTTATCTGATTTCTAAAGAATTTCATTTTGAGTCCAAATGATTTGAATCAGACTTTGAGATTTGAATCACCGAGATCTGACTGGACTTAACCATTTACCAATGAGTTATAAAATAAAATTTAAAAAAAAAGAGAGTCATGGATTGATATTTCAAAATGAAAAACAAAAAAAAAGAAACATTATTTAAAAATAACTAATTCGTCGATCCATCGATATCTTCAGTATACTGAATGAGATTTTCTTTGTAGGCTTAAGTCTTTCAAAGTTTATGCCGGTATCACCCGCTGAATGAAATATTATAGACGAGAGTTGATTCACAAGAACATAACAAACGATTACAACAAGTAAACAAATGCGAATTTCTCTTTTCTTAAACCCAGAATACCATTGTATCTCACTGTTCAGTTTTGAAACAAAAAAAAAGCACCCCCCCCCCCAAAACAACCCCCCCCCCCCCCCAAAAAAAAAAAAAAAAAAAACTCAGATTCAGCAGACGAACATGGTTGTTAGTCTGAAAAAGGTAAAAGATCGTCAGTGTAATCAAAAAGTTTGAACTGAAATGCCAGAGTTGGTAAGATAGGACGTGGAACAAGAATGTCTAGGCATAAACTGAATCGCTTCTTACAGAGATATGCGTGGGTTTGTTGTTCTTTTTTTGTTTAGAAAAGGGGGGCGGTGATTTTAGGACAGTGGCGAGTCATCGAGTGGCTAGTGTGTGAATGAAATCAATGGGTGTGGACAGGCCAGTAGCCTACTAAAGACTTTCCAATAGCTTACGCTATTCAGCTGCCTATGAGTAAGAATGTGTGTGGAACAGGAGTTTAGAGAAGACAAAAAAGGGAAAGGGGGGGGGGGCTCGAGTGTTGTAACCTAGATAATGAACATTACCAACAGCTGACTCTTTTCATTTTGTTTGGTGTGCAGCACAGAAAACTTACTTCAAGAAGATGGGGGGGGGGGGGGGGCTGATGCGCAGGTGCAAAGCGACTTTATTTTCGTGTTTACATCATTGTACGTTCTCTCTCTCCTTCTCTCTCTCTCTTTTTCTCTCCCTCTCTCTCCTTCTCTCTCTCTTTCTCTCCCTCTCTCTCTCTCCCTCTCTCTTTTTCTCTCCCTCCCTCTCGCTCTTTCTCTCCCTCCTTTTTTCTCTCCCTCTCTCTCTCTTACTCACACCCACACACACACACCATCTCCGATTTTGAGTGTTGCTGTTGTTCATCAGCTTCTAGTACAGCCGTTACCATAAAACTGCAACACCAAACAGTTGATCAGTTCTCCAAAGTAGCAGACAGACAAACATTGGCGTGTTGGCATTTCTAGCTGCACTTAGTAGACAATGTGCCAGCCACCTTTTGTTGTTGTTTTTTTGGTCTACCCCTCCACAGAGTACTGCCCCCTTCATTGTCACTATGCCATTAAGCTCTTTTGACATAAACATGCACTCGAATGTGTGACTAGCAGCAATTACCCTGCTCAGTTCTGAAATATTTCATTAGCTCTGCCCTGTACTGAACTATTTCATTAGCTCTGCCCTGTACTGAACTATTTCATTAGCTCTGCCCTGTACTGAACTATTTCATTAGCTCTGCCCTGTACTGAACTATTTCATTAGCTCTGCCCTGTACTGAACTATTTCATTAGCTCTGCCCTGTACTGAACTATTTCATTAGCTCTGCCCTGTACTTAACTATTTCATTAGCTCTGCCCAGTACTGAAATATTTCATTAGCTCTGCCCAATACTGAAATATTTCATTAGCTCTGCCCTGTGCTGAAATATTTCATTAGCTCTGCCCTGTACTGAAACCAATAAGGTGAATATCAACATACAAAAAATCTGACACAGAGATGTAATTGACTTGATGGTTCAGCTATCTAGAGAACATGCCACCCCATCCCACCTTGCTACTGTCGAAGTCACCTACAAAAATCCAAAACATATGATCCGATACTAAAATTGGTAAGGAGTAGACAAGATACAAGTATTTTCAAACAGCCTTCCTCCCAACCACACAAAAAGCCTAAAGAGCCTAGCCACAGCGTACTAGCTGACACAAGCAACCAGCACTCACCTATCCGATACAATAGTGTACTTTACCTTTGAAAAAAAAAAAAATTAAACTCTTGCTTTCAAATGTTGACCCACCATTTTCTTTTACAGTGCATTCTGTTCATGATGACTAAACATTTGTTTCCACTGTATCTCTACATTTCAAATTCTCGCTCGGTTCTGGTTTCGATTTCTTATACTTTGAAAACAGTGACATGGTTTTACAAAGGTTTAGATTGTGTTCATTTCATTATTATAACAGAGCACTCAATATCAGCGTCTTTGAAGAGTAAAGCTCATAGCATAACAAGGAGAGGATTTGTCCTGAAGGAAGACAAGAAATGGGGGGTGGGGGTGGTGGCTTTTAGTTTAAACCAGTGATGCCCATTCTTGCTCATCCTGCGGGCCATTTTAATTTCCATCCCTCGTGTCGCGGGCCACATCAACAAAAAGATAGAAACACGACATGAAATTAACCTGAAACTTTTAGAAATTAAAAACAATGTTTTATTTGCGGCTCAAACCAAGAATGCCTTTTGATATTTTTTTTTTTTTTTTATTTAAAACAGCCACACTTTCTTTATAGAACGAACGTGTTGGCTTTTGATAATGTTCGCAAACAAGTCAAGATCCGTTCAGATTTCTTTGTAGATTCTACATTCAGGGTCCCATCTCATAAAAACACAAAGTTAAAAGCCATGGTACCAATCCATTAGAGAAACAACAAAAAAAAAACAAGAGAGTCCTAGCGTACATATAGATACACTTTTCAACCACTTAATTTTTTGGACCGACGCTTTGGCGGGCCGGATGAAACCACGTCGCGGGCCGGATCTGGCCCGAGGGCCGTATTTTGGGCATCACTGGTTTAAAACTTTCATAGGTTTGGATGTCCAGAAGTTTTGAACACGAGTATTGAGGTCAACATGTATTGATATTAGGGTGGTATCAGAGAGTTAAGCGCCTACCGTGTGTGTGTGTGTTGCTCAGTGTACGTATGTGCGCCCACATAATTATTGAGACTTAAAAGCCCAGACCAGAGATCTAATGAATGAAGGTCATGTTCCCACGCTCTGGCTTGATCACCCTGGCGCGGTGACTATTGTGTGCGAGAGAGAGCAGAAGAGGATTGTCTGGGTGGGAGGGGTGCTGATTAGGTGGGTCTGATTGGAATAAAGAAAATGGTGTCAGGAGCGTCGTGTTGATAATTAGGGCGCCCTTTGTTTTAAATTATAGTGTAAACTCGCAACTTTACAATATGTATCAGTATTTAAATGACAGTCTATCCGTTTATTGGCTTATAAAAAGATTTTGACATTCTTTCACAACTTAAGACTAACAAATACGTCCTAGCACAATTCTACAAGAGGGCGTCAGGGGATAGCGTCGGACAAGTTCCGAACCCAAGACACACTATCGTGAAGACAGCATTGAGACATACCGGACCATGTTCATTTTTTTCTCTTAGATATTTTTACTTTGCGGCTGTTCTTTGAATTTAGGACAAAAATATTTTAAATGTTCTGAAGATGAATTAAAATTTCACCTTTTTGCATCTCTAGAAATTCGTAGTGAGAGATTTCACAGCATTCCATTTAGTCTTAGAAATGACAAAACTACAACACAGTGCTGTAACATTGCCGCAGTTATGTTATGGTTTAGTTAACCCAAGTTATTGTATCATACGACAGAATAGCATGTTGTATCAATAGTCAAACTGGCTTGTTGTATCAATAGTCAAACTGGCTTGTTGTATCAATAGACAGACTGGCCTGTAGTATCAATAGACAGAATGGCTTGTAGTATCAATAGACAGAATGGCCTGTAGTATCCATAGACAGAATGACCTTTAGTATCAATAGACAGAATGGCCTGTAGTATCAATAGACAGAATGACCTTTAGTATCAATAGACAGAATGGCCTTTAGTATCAATAGACAGAATGGCCTGGAGTATCAATAGACAGAATGACCTTTAGTATCAATAGACAGAATGACCTTTAGTATCAATAGACAGAATGGCCTGTAGTATCAATAGACAGAATGATCTTTAGTATCAATAGACAGAATGGCCTTTAGTATCAATAGACAGAATGGCCTGTAGTATCAATAGACAGAATGATCTTTAGTATCAATAGACAGAATGGCCTTTAGTATCAATAGACAGAATGGCCTGGAGTATCAATAGACAGAATGACCTTTAGTATCAATAGACAGAATGACCTTTAGTATCCATAGACAGAATGGCCTGTAGTATCAATAGACAGAATGACCTTTAGTATCAATAGACAGAATGGCCTGTAGTATCAATAGACAGAATGGCCTTTAGTATCAATAGACAGAATGGCCTGTAGTATCAATAGACAGAATGACCTTTAGTATCAATAGACAGAATGACATTTAGTATCAATAGACAGAATGACATTTAGTATCAATAGACAGAATGACCTTTGGTATCAATAGACAGAATGGCCTGTAGTATCAATAGACAGAATGGCCTTTAGTATCAATAGACAGAATGGCGTGGAGTATCAATAGACAGAATGGCCTTTAGTATCAATAGACAGAATGGCCTTTAGTATCAATAGACAGAATGGCCTTTAGTATCAATAGACAGAAGGGCTTGTTTTCTCGTTCCTAACTTCTCGGGCCATCAATAACTAAAAAAAAAAAAATCGAACCAAAAATAGTTTGTGTTTTTAACACAAACTCGTAGTCGGTCCCAATGGGGGTAAGCAACGCAGTTGTAGAAATGTAGGTTTCGATATTTTTAGCTCAGCGACCACGAGGGTGAACTTCTAACACACACAAAAAAGGGCATTTGTTTGATAGCTAGTTCTTGCAATATTGAAGTCTTGTTATATGTTGGGCCTCCTTCAGTCGTAGAACGACTATGGTTCATCTTGTGGAGCACTTTTTGTGTGACCTGTGGAGCACTATTTTGAAGAGACACTCCCGTTCACATCTATCGCAGGTTACGGTGGCTTTCGCAATGGTGGTAGAGGAGCCGCCCATTTTTTCGTGTGGCTTTTCTTCCTAAGACGATGCCCATGTTTTCTCACTGTCCATAGCTTTCTTGGTCACCGTCTCCCTCCATGTAGTGCGGTCTAGGGCTGTGTCTTCCCAATGGTCTAGCTATTAGAAGAACTGAGAATAACTTTTTGTTTTCCCATAGAAAACGTCCATGTGCGAATATTATCGGAAATTTTTATAATTACTTTTATTCAACTTATCGTAATTTAGTTTAATTTTAATTTATTGGGAATTAATATTTTTTTTAAATAAAGGAAACCTCAGAATTTGCGCTATTCAATTTTAGCTTTATCATTGTAGGAATCCTTGGGCCTTAGGCCTCTTTTCTTTGCCTCTTTTTTGGGCTTAATGTGCCTCTTTTGTGGGCTTTTTAAATATTTTTTTAATATGTTTTTATTTGTAAGTTCTCATAATTCACAAGTATTAAATCATAAACAATTGAAAAGTGATTAATTAACCTTAGAAATATAATAATAGTAATAGAAATATTATTTAATATCAAAGACATACTACCTAACCATTGAAACCACTAGAGACAGAAAATTGATACAAGTATCCTCTACCCCAGAACAATCAACGCAATATCAAAAATCCCTGACCCCCAACACCCCATTTCTGGAATACTAATTGGACAAGTATATGAAAATCAAGCTAGATAATTTTCTACCCTAAAATCCATTATTTTTCTGAATGTCAATTCTAAGTGATAAGGATGAAAAACCTTATTATTATGTAGAGCTTTGAGCCAGCTAGCCCAAACAAGATTCCTGTATTCGGAAACAATAATCAAGTTAAGGTTATGTATCATTTTATTTTTTAGTTTCGGCAGCTTGTTTAAAACAATAGACAAGTTAACATTTACATAGTTGCCACAGTTGGCTTCTAATAAGTCCCTTACAGTACTTTTAACTTTAAGGAATAATGGACATTCCAAATACATATGTTTCTCATTATCAGCATTTTCAAGATGACATAATTTACATTTACGGTCATTTGCCCGTTTTCTAACCATAGGGGTTATCCCAAAGATAAGTCTATAACTTATCTCTCTAGCTTCTGGTGGGATATGTTTGCTGTGTAGGTTTATGAATGTGTCCTTGAATTCTGTCACCCCAAGAACTCTCCCCCACTTAATCCTATTCACTAGACTTTCATGTAACAGCTTTTTGAGTGTTGTGTATGACTCTTTGGTTTTGTTGTGTATTAAATGTTTATTACCAGGTAAAATTCTGGAAATAGACCTGTAGATCGGATGAGTGACTACCAAAATAGTGAGGAGTATCATTGTGTATTGGAAGAAGACTACTTAATCTTAAACCATAATAGTAAATTGTCAAGGGAAAGTTTGTTGGGTTTCTAACTACTTGACCTACAAATTTTAGTTTTAGCGAATGTATTTTTGTTTTGACATCTTGTAAGTTTATCCCCCCCATCCTCTTTGTTTTGAATGAGTGTAGTGTGCTTAATGCTCCTAATAGTGTTTTTAAATGTAAAGCTTCTAATTAACTTGTTTATGAATTTAGGAGGTGGCTCTGTAATGTTAGCTAAATAGACAATCTTTGGAATGACCAAACTATTTATCAATACAGCTCTACCAAATATTGTAGAACCTGTGTGTTGAAAAAGAATTAGGAATTTTTTAAATTATTTTTGTTTTCCAATATGTTTTTATTTTTAAGTTCTCATAATTCACAAGTATTAAATCATAAACAATTGAAAATTGATTAACCTAAAAATACAACAATTGTGGTTTGTAAATTATTCCAATTCTTTAATCCATACTATATATGTCTTTACATTATTGTTTTAAAAATGGTTTGCATAAAATAAGGTAGAGAAATTTGCACATTTAATTTTAAACACAAAAGGCTTTCAGTTTTTATAAGACCAGGAGAGGTGATTGTATCTATTTGTAGCACGATGCGAATTATGGTGAAATATAATTGTAGTGTTCTTTTTTTTTGTTTGTTTAGGTTTTTTTTATAGATTTAAACATGACAGACGAACTTCCCAAACAGTGATGTTTTTTTTTGTTTTTTTTATCAAATCGATTTTTATCAGTATTGACGTATTAACACAGGAAGCTGAAGCCGGCTTAGGGTCAACAAATTCGAACAGGTCCAGCCATTGAGTCCAGTCGGTCCAGTCCACACACAATGACAGATGACCAGCAAAGACAAAGGGGGGGGGGGGAAAGAGGACACGACGTTTGTTAACTACGTCTGTCCAGCTCAGTTCACGTCCACAGAGCAAATAGCCCTAACTGTCTCCCGGCGATCACACGGCCATCCCGTCCATTCCCCAACCCACCCAATTATTCTATCCCACGGACTACCAAGGGACCGGCTTGGATCACAGGGGGGAAAAAGGGGGAGGGGCAGTTTTGAAGACAAAAAAATAAATGGAAACCTCGTGACAAACACAGAACGGCCCCCTGGTTAAAAGTTGGGGAGGGCGGTGGACTACGGGGGGGGGGGGGGAGGATGGAAGAGAAATGTGAAAATTGCAGAAGTGACAGAACCAACAGACACGAAGCTTTGCTAAGGGTCGAAACTGTCTGGTGCATTGTTTGACAGCGTGGAAACACAAATGCGCAAATGTTGCATGCATATACACAGATTATCCCAGAGAGGAGAATAAAAAAAGATATCAAGAATAAATAAAGAAAAATAAAATAAAGAAAAGTAGTTTTATTGAGAATAGAATGTCTTGTATTTATTGAGAATAGAATGTCTTGTATTTATTGAGAATAGAATGTCTTGTATTTATTGAGAATAGAATGTCTTGTATTTATTGAGAATAGAATGTCTTGTATTTATTGAGAATAGAATGTCTTGTATTTATTGAGAATAGAATGTCTTGTATTTATTGAGAATAGAATGTCTTGTATTTATTGAGAATAGAATGTCTTGTATTTATTGAGAATAGAATGTCTTGTATTTATTGAGAATAGAATGTCTTTTATTTATTGATAGAAGAGTTTCTTTCTTTTAGCACAATGTTAATGCTCCGTACGCTCTGATCTAATCTCTTTTGTAGACCTGTGGAGGGGGAGAGGGGGAGGTGGGATCTGGGGGAAGGTTTCCATGCTGCCTTTTGTCGGTCAGCAAACACAACTGGGATCGAGGCTGCATACGAACTGGAGCCCCCTCGATGTCCAAGCAGTGTGTGCCATTCAGCATCAAACCGTTGAAAAGGATCAAACTATTTCTACTTTATATCGTTCAGGATGTTGTATTCTAGCAAAGTGTCATTTCTATACAGCGTAATAACTCTGCACCTTCAGTGGCTCTTATGGTGCACATCAGCGCACTATTCGGCGCACCACAAAAATGGACTGTTAGAGGCGTGGTTCACTTCCGCCTAGGGTATACATTCATAATAAACAAAAACAAAAACAAAACAAGGTTACAAAAGACAGTTTATGTGGAAACACAAACTCAAAATCGGCCCCCGAAGTGGTCCACCCAGGCAGGCTTCAATATTTTTAGAAAGAACATCCGAATGAAATTATATCAAAGACAAATGAGAGATAAGAATGGAGAAAGAAGGTTAACAGACCTTGTGTAGTGCCCCAACGTTCCCGTAGATCAAAGGATAGGTGAAAGTGAATGTAAAGTTAGATGTGAACCTGGCCTAACTAGTTCCACTTTCAGACCTTGTGGTCATAGGGCAGATGATGTAAAGTTCATCTGTTTTTGTGGCCTACGGTTAACGAGGGTTTCATGTAGATAGCACAACGACCAACTGCCTTTCCTTTTCCAGAACTAATGTCAGGTACCCATTAGAGTTGAGTGGACTCAGAGGCGCTCAAAGATTCCAAAGTTGAAAATCCCAGTCTTCATCAGGATTCGAACCCGGGACCCCCGGTTCGGAAGCCAAGCGCTTTAACGCTCAGCCACCGCGCCTCCCATGGCCTAACTGATGTCTTATAATTGATCTAATTGTTTTGAAAAGGCTCAATCTCTTATTTGAATCATCAAAATATATATATATATAAAATTTCGCATTCATAAAAAAAAAAGTTCAGGGAAATGTAGTTTACAAGATTACTATTCGTTTTAAATTAGGTCTAATTTATAAGGCATACTAATTAGCTTTTTCTCTTTAAAAAACTGCTTGCATAACTGATTTTAAAAATTAGATTTTTCGCTTTCAGAAAAACAAAAAGTAGCCGTTGCATCAGAACTTTGAATGGTCTAAAATATTGTGATGTCGGATTTTCAATATCTTTTCTAGTTTACGAGATCTAAACGGGACGGACGGACAGACATTTCGCACAAAACTAATAGCGTCTTTTCCCCTTTCGGGGGCCGCTAAAAAACAGTGAGGTCAAATCATACCCACTAATTATTCGGGAAAGGGATAAGATCTACTGGGAACACCAGCACATTAAAAAGTTATTTATTATTTATTTATTATTTATTATGTTATTTTTGGGAAACGCTGAAATAGAGTAAAGTAAAAGTTCCCTTTTCAGATCTTGTGATCTATACGGCAGATGATGTAAATGTCTTCTGTTTCTGTGGCCTACGGTGAATGAGGGTGTCATGTGTCCAGCACAACCACCAACCGCCTTTACTTTTCCCCAAGTAATGTCAGATACCCATTGGAGCTGGGTGGACGCCCGAAGATCCAGAAATTAAAAATCCTAGTCTTCACCAGGATTAACCCCAGACTCCGGTTCGGAAGCCAAGCGCTTTACCGCTCAGCCACCAAGCCCCCAAACGCTGAAATAGTCTAAGAGATTTTCATCTATGGCGAAGAACTATAGATAACTAGCATTTTGGTGTAACCGGTGTCCGTCATAAAGAAAGCGATGTTGAGCTATGTCTTTTTTAAAATGTAGATCATTTTTGTGTGCACTTTTTTTTTGCCCAGCAGAATCACATTTTCTAAGTAATTAACTCATTTTGTTTCTCATCTAGTTGGCAACATAGAAGTTGAATTAAACGCCCTTCACCTTGTTTAGTTAATCGTGAACGTCCACAAGAAATGTCGTGTATGCTAATAATAGAAATGATGAAATAGTTTTTAAGCTGTATGGGCGGGGCTTAAAGACAAGAATTGTGGGAGGAAGCCAAAAAAAAAATGGCGACTGCAAGTGAATCTATGCGTCAAAAGCTCGAACAACTTGTGTTTTAAATTGTATTAGAAAAGACCTTAAGTTTTATAAGCTGTGTATGTACTTTTGTACAATAAAAACTGTTGTTGTTTTTTTAATTGGAAAAATAAATGCACATTTAATGTACAAGTGTTTTTGATTGTACATTCGCGTACACGTGAGACTGAGCTAGCTATCTCAGACTATCTGAACTTAGATCACAAACCTCGCTTCAACACCCAATATCAACCTAGATCTTTCACACGGTGAGACTATGTTAAAGTGTTGTTTTTTAAAAGTTTTTATAATAGGTAATAAAAAAAACACAAACAAGCAAAGAAAAAAATACCTTAAAAAACTTAAACACCATTAAGCTTGAAATCCAATCATGATCATGCTGAAAGATTTGGCATTGAACTTTTTTGTTACAAGTAAATTTTTTTTTTTTTTTTTTCGCTTTTTGGAAGAAAAAAAAAAAGAGAAGTGATAGGCCTACTGAGGAAGTAATAAAGATTGTGTGTGTGTGTGTGTGTTTTTAAGGAAACTAAATAAATTTACTAGAGAACAAAAAAAAAAACACACAAAAAAAGGCGGGAATGGAGTGTGTGGATGAAGTAACGTCTGCTGCGATAAATTCTCTTAGTTCTACGATGGTGTTAGGATTATGTTAGGTGAAGAGTGGAGAGAGAGACAAGGGGGAGTGGGGGGGGGGGAGATGATGAGGAAGGTTACCTGGAAGTGGGGGGGGGGGGAGGCGGAAGTAGCTGTGCTGGAGAGGCACCAGGATGGAGAGATGTAACGGGGCAACACACACACACACAAAATGAAGGAAAACAGAAACGTAGGTGCCCAGGGCGGGGTGGGGGGCGTACTAATAATAGTGTACAACTTAGGAGGAGTGATGTGTGATTTTGTGATATCTGGCACCAACGTAAAAGACTATAGCAGGTGTAGTACTAAAAAAAACAAAAAAAAAAAACAAAAAAAAAAAATTAAAAAATCGGTTCACAGATTCAAGAAATGGAAAAGAGTTGGGACAATGCCTAGCAGCAAAGATTTTAAAAAATTGCCTACGACTATCTTGTTGTAGAAAGAAAAAATAAACCAAATAATTAGTCAACTTTCAAGAGAACTGCAACAATTGAAAGACGCTTAGCAAAGAGAGAAATTGCTTAGGGAAGAGAGAAATTGCTTAGCAAAGAGAGAAATCGCTTAGCAAAGAGAGAAATTGCTTAGCAAAGAGAAATCGCTTAGCAAAGAGAGAAATTGCTTAGCGAAGAGAGAAATTGCTTAGCAAAGAGAGAAATCGCTTAGCAAAGAGAGAAATTGCTTAGCGAAGAGAGAAATCGCTTAGCAAAGAGAGAAATTGCTTAGCAAAGAGAGAAATCGCTTAGCAAAGAGAGAAATTGCTTAGCAAAGAGAGAAATTGCTTAGCAAAGAGAGAAATTGCTTAGCAAAGAGAGAAATTGCTTAGCAAAGAGAGAAATTGCTTAGCAAAGAGGATAAGATATACCGGAAGTCAGGCGAGTACACTATATCACATTAAATTAATTCAAATGCTTCAGATCAGACCGAAAGTCCTCGACCCAAACTAATTAAGTCCTACGCATTTCAAGTGTCAATCTAGTCATGTATGTTAATCAACTTATTTTCAGAGTGCTAAGAATGAAATGGTTTATACAGAATCGAATAGTCGGTCTGACGTGACTCCCCTTTCGCCCCCATCGACCCACCTACAATGAAAATGTCCGTATTTTAAACTGCAGTGGAGTTCCAAATTTAAACATGACTACAATTGCGCACCATACCAAGAGAAAAGGTGGCGGCGAGGTAGTAACATGATGCGACAACATTCAGTTGAAAGTTCAGAATTGCACTTCATAGAGACAACATCTCTAGCTATAAGCAACAAGGACTTGGACACGCGGCTCCATTGTGAGAATAAACTGTTTGTTCTGTTCCAATATTCTGTTGGTTAATTCTATCAACTTTATCAACGCTACCAACTTGCCCAACTTTATCAACTCTATCTGCTTGATCAAGCCTATCAACTTTATCAACTCTATCAGCTTGATCAACCCTATCAACTCTATCAGCTTGATCAAGCCTATCAACTTTATCAACTCTATCAGTTTGATCAACCATATCAGCTTTATTAACTATATCAACTTATCAACCCTATCAACTTGTGATGAGATGTGCCCTGTGCCCTCATCCGAACATACAGTACTTCAGAGCAGACAAAAACACAGCATCTTGACTTATATAACACACGACCAGACGGAGGCAGACCGATGCCAAATTCATGCCAAAGTTCTGATATGAAAACTAAGAGTACAGGTTTATCCAGATAAACACATTTTCAAAAGTACTACAAATAAACAGGCTTGATTTATATTTTCAGCCTGGTATCAGTTTTGGCCTTGGCCTTAAATATCGCCGACAAAAACAAAAAAAATCCACTTTTTAATCAAAGTCAAATTTTTATTACTTTTGGCTCGTAAAGAATCTTTGGGCTTGCACAGGTTTATAGAGACAAGCGGAGTTATTTCCCCTTCACCTGACGATAAGGAAGTCGCGCCAGCATTCAGTAATGGAAACCTCCTCACGGGAGATCACGGCTAAAGAAGTACGTGCTTGCATGTGTGTGTGTGCGCGCGCGCGTGGTGGGAGGGACGAAGAGGAAGCACGACTTATGAATGTTTACATACGAAGCGGTCACGCACTGCCGAGTGCGTTAGGATTGCGAACATTTGGGAAAGAGAGGATGCTGGGTACCCAGAGCAGACGTTATACAGACTTGAATGCTGGGTAATGGAACATTTCATTTGTCGGTTAAGTTCATGGTCCATAGCTCTGATGTTATTATCACAAGAACAACTCTGAACAACGTAATACTTTTTAACCTTAAATTATGTAAGAACTATACTAACCCACATTTTATCACTCGCACCAAACATACACACAAACACCTACTTACAAAGACACATTTGAAAAAAACAAACAGCTTATTCAAAGCGCCATTTTTTTTTTCTAGCAGACTTGAGCCAGTATTCACTATTAACTCTTTCTCTCCTAATTGACGATGCCAACGTTGATTTGATCCCGTGAATATAAAATTATTTTTAGATTTATAAACTTTAATTTGTGCTGTGTAAAAAGAGCTTGCATACTTCTATAATTCGATATCAAATAGAACATTTTCTGATAACAAACACAAATGTTATTGAAGTTTAATCTTAAGAGGATAGTGAAATATCATCAAATCAGCAAAATGAATAATTCTATCGGAAGGAGGGAAATAATTACGGAGGGAAAGAGTTAACATCTACTCCAGGAGTCCCACAGAAGATATTTGATACTGACTCCAGCACTTCTACCTCTGCGTGTGCCAGACGTAAAGTTAAACAAGAAGAAAAAAAACGTAGGATGTCATGGGTTAATTAGGATCCAGAGAAAAAAAAAGTCTTTTTGTAAACAATACCATCCCTTTCTCAAGATTATGTGCTCTCTTGTTATCTGGATTAGTTTTCTCTACATTAGCCTTCTTTCTTAACCCATTTAAACAGGTCAGCTTTGCAGAGTGTCCAAAAATAGTCTGGCCGAAGGGCTTTGCGATCCTTGACCAAAAGATAGGATTTCAACCCAAGGCCAGGATTGATAGATTGGCTCTTCAATGACCCCACTGCTCGAAGAGTTGGGTGATCAGAGTTATCTAGAGTGTATCTATCTACTACTCTCCCATCCTGTCCTCTGGCTCGTCGCGTGCTGAGTCTCTCCAAATATTTAGATCTGATCCGCTGATCTTTACTGCGTGAACAAAAATGATTTGATTTGATTTTTTTGATTTTGGGCACATCGGCACAATTTAGGCCATGCCGTGCCTGCAGTCCCTCAAGGGCTACTCTCCCTCCACCAAAAATGAGTCACTCAGCCAGTGGGACTGAAGAAAAGAGACGTCATTATTTCAGTGCAAAAAAATACAGATGACCTGCAGAAACTTATTAGCTAGATCCTGGTCTGAAATCAGCCATTTGCCGATTTAATTTTTTTTTTAAAACTACTGCTTGAATTGTTCAGTATGTAGATTTCATAGCTTGTTTTTTTCCCTTTCCTACCTTGGTTTTTCTATGTGAATGAATGGGGAAAAAAATTTAACTTACATCAACTCACTCTGTCTGTCTGTCTGTCTGGTAAAACGCTTGAACATGTTTTTTTTCCCCATTTTTCATCCTCGGATCAAGTTAAAACTTTGCACAATTATTCATTGAACCTGACAAGACATGAATCAATAAAAAAAATTAACTAATTAGTTAATTAATTGTTGGTGATTTATTACTTTGTTTGATGTCGAAATAAAGGGAATAAATGCAACTTTTTGAGATGTGGGTGTATATATGGATTTAATCCCCATATTACGTTTGGACACGTACGTTTTTCTCCCTCTTCCCATCAAGTTGAAATTTTGCATACAATTATTCATAGTTGATGACAATATATGAATTGTAAAAAATTAACCGATTAGTAAATCAATTAGTACTACTTAATTAATTTTGTTTTACATATCATAAAGGGAGCTAAAACCTGTAGTTTTCAGTAAATGTCAGTAATTAGCGGTTCTTTCCCTTAGATAAGCTTTCAAAGTTAAAAACGTATTCTTTATTCTATAGCATTTTTTGTTTGTTTGTTAATGCTGCATATGCCCCTCTTGTTTAGCAAAATCTGCCCCAGGCCTGCAAAACCAAAACTCCAAGCATGCAGCATGTGCCCAAGGCCTGCAACATCAGCTACAGACCTGCAATGCAGCAACAGCTCAAGGAGTTCTGCAACATCCGCTGCATGCATGCGACGCAACGCAAAGCATCAGGCCTGCAAGACGAGTTCCGGGATTGACACATCACCTTCAGGCCTGCAACATCACCTTCAGGCCTGCAACATCACCTCCAGGCCTGCAACATCATCTCCAGCCCTGCAACATCAGTTCCCGGTTTGCAATATCACCTCCAGGTTGGCAACATCAGTTCCTGGTTTGCAATATCACCTCCAGGCCTGCAACATCCCCTCCAGGCCTGCAACATCAGTTCCTGGTTTGCAATATCACCTCCAGGCCTGCAACATCGCCTCCAGGCCTGCAACATCACCTCCAGGGCTGCAACATAAGTTCCTGGTTTGCAACATCACCTCCAGGCCTGCAACATCAGTTCCTTGTTTGCAGTATCTGCCCCCCCCCCCCAAGACTGGGTTGGCTTAAGAGACGCGAGAGAGGGAAGGGAACCTGGGTATTGTCACGTGACACGAGTGAACTCTTGGCCTGGAGATGTTTACAAGAAACAGTAAACTGTTATTTCACATTTTGTTGTGCACATGATTTAGTGAAAATGGAGAGTTATAAATTATTTTTTTTTTAAATATCACCAACTTTAAAACACTTATGTTCTTTTAATTGATGACCTCAACAATCTATTTTTAATTTAGAATGAAATCAAAAAGTGCAACTCACATGTATGCCTTCTCTATTTAAAATGTTTGTATAGATCAGGGGTCTCAAACACGTGGCCCGCAGGCCACATGTGGCCCGCGAAACACTTTTGAGTGGCCCGCTGCCACGTCCGCGAATTCGAAAAAAATTAGATAAAATTTACAATGACCACATATAAGCCGTGAAATGATTTACAACTGCACAAATCAGTAAATGAGGTGTGTCTACTGCAAGCGAAGATTCTGTGAAGGCAAGTTTTGTTGTTAGCGAGATGATAGCAAAGGCATCACGACCATTCACTGAAGGCCAGTTTGTAAAAGAGTGTATGCTGCAGGCGTGTGAAATTATCTGCCCCGAGAAAAAGAAACTCTTCGAATGCATAAGTTTGTATGCGAACACAGTTGCAAGCTGGATCACCGAGTCAGCGGCAAATGTTCAACAGCAACTGATTGCCGCTGCAAAAGACTTATTCCATTGCACTGGACGAGTCTACTGGTGTAACAGACACCGCATACTGTGCCGTATTCATTCGTGGGGTCGCGAAAACTTGAACATTGTTGAAGAGCTATTGGACTTACAACCCATGAAAGGAACGACGACTGGACGCGACGTGTTTTCAAGAACTGGAAGCTTGTATTGACAGGTGTAGACTACCGTGGGAAAAAACTTTTTCAGTGGCTACGGACGGTGCACCAACAATGTGTTCAGAGAAGGTTGGGGTTGTTTGGATTAATGGTAGAGAAACGGTATCAGCTCAGCTTGGCGGGACATTTTGCAGCCATACACTGCAGTCTGCACCAAGAAGCACTCTGTGGCAAAAGTCTACAAATGAAGAACGTGATGGATGTTGTCGTGAAGACGGTGAACTTCATACGTGCACGGGGGCTCAACCACAGACAGTTTGTGTCATGTCTAGCTGATTTAGAAACGTAAGTCAGATGGTTGAGTCGTGGAAAAGTGCTGCAGAGATTTTTTGAACTGAGACGGGAAATAGCATTGCTCATGGCAATGAAAGACGGAGACATACCTCAGCTCAGTGACCCAATTGTTTTGTCGGATCTTGCTTTTCTTACTGACATCACGCAACATCTCAATGCAATCAATTCACAACTACAGGGCACAAAGCAGCTGATTGCCGTGATGTTTGACCGCATCAAATCATTCAGATGCAAGCTGACTTTGTGGGTCACTCAGCTGGCATGTGGAAACCTGGCTCATTTGTCTTTTCTACAGAGCATTACGGTTGAACCACAGCGCCTGAAAAACTACGTAGACATCCTCTCCAGACTACTGGAAGATTTTAAACACCGCTTTCAGCAATTCACTGCTCTCAAACCACAGTTTTTCCTTGTTGCCACTCCGTTCGCAGTTAATGTGAAAAACGTTTCAGAGGAAGTCCTGCAGTGTGACACTGTTCTGAAGCAAAGATACGCTGATGTTGGTGTTCCAGATTTCTACCAGTTTCTTCCCAGAGAGAAGTTTCCAAACTTATTCTGCGCAGCTGCTAGAATTCTAGCGATGTTTGGGAGTACGTACGTTTGCGAACAGTTTTTTTTTTTTCAGAATGAAGATTAACAAAACAACATTACGATCAAGACTGACTGATGAGCATCTAAGAGCAACCTTGCGGCTTGCCACTACACGCGACTTAAGGCCTAACGTCGATGGTCTGGTCTCTGCCAAACGCTCTCAGTTGAGTGGACAGAAACATGAGTGACGAGCCATCTCCATTAGGCCTAGTAATTATAGTTGTTGTTTTTTTCTGAAGAACTACAGTTTCTGCTTTTTTATTAGTGACAGAGACCTCGTCAACTTATTTTAGTCAACTAAACTGCCTGTGCATGTAATAAACTACACAAAATGTAATTAATAATTATAAAAACTTTATTTAACTCAATTTTTTTAAACTGCAGTGACAGTAGTGTTTGTAAAAAAAAAAAAATTCTCTTTTTGTGGTGTGGCCCGCTGAATGGTTGTTATTTTCCACTGTGACCCACATGCTGATATGAGTTTGAGATCCCTGGTATAGATACTGCATCACTCGAACCAAGGTTGCAGTTATAGAAGGCTAGACTTTAATCCTGCGCTTAGCTTCTTTAAAAAAACTCGCCATTTCAGCCTAGATTATATATAC
This sequence comes from Biomphalaria sudanica, assembly GCA_036873155.1. Classification (NCBI taxonomy): domain Eukaryota; kingdom Metazoa; phylum Mollusca; class Gastropoda; family Planorbidae; genus Biomphalaria; species Biomphalaria sudanica. The sequence continues at coordinate 12,638 of JAZGLO010000568.1, read as the reverse complement.
AGATATCCAGAATAGGGAATCTTGGAATCAGGCAGCTGAACTATATAGCCAGGATCGCCTACGCAAAGCTCTAGTAAAAACAAAATTCAGGTGTCAAATTTTTTTTTATCAGAACTCTTTTTTGTCTTCATGCAAGGAGATATAGTAGCACCCAAACAGTAAACAACCAATGCAGAAATACGAGAAAATTGGGCGCCTTTTATATTCTATAAATTAAATAGTCAATACACAATTAATATAATATGACACTACGAGAACACTGTACTTTTTTTGGATTTCATTGTGAAACATTAAAATATTTTTCTCAAGACCAGATTTCGTTCAGCCTGTACCAGTTCTTGTTAGTTCTGATTCTTTCTTATCAAGATTAATAATCAACCCAACCCTTGATTCGGTAAATAATTGCGTTATTCAAGCTTTTTTTTTTTTTTTGTTGATGTTAGACATTTTGAGCTGGTCATCGACTTTCTAAATATCATTGCAATTGCAGAATAGCCGGACTTTTTGTCATGGCCTTGGCAAAATGCTATTTCTATCAAGTAAAAAAGAAAAAAAAATCATATTTGAATCAGGCAATCATAGAGCGACATTCAAAGCATGCCATATGAAAATTGTCGATTGTCTCCCCAACTATGAGAGCGTTAAACACCTATGCGTTCTATATGGACGGAATTGCCTCTGGAGAATAGGTCTCCAGACACATGAATAAGTTTATTTCACAATGAGAACATCTAATTCACGGAAGCCTTTTTAAATTTGAATGACAGAAAACACTTTTCAAACAATAGATTTGGGTTTTTCTAGGTTTTGGAACTTCATTATCGACCCCCCTCCCCATCTTTTCCGAGTCCTCAAAAAAAAAAAAAAAAAAAAAATCTAGCTCAAGAAAATGAACGCAGAAGTTTGGAGGCACGTCACTTTCACTAAAGGTGGAGGAAGGAGGGAGGGAGGGTATAGTAATAAAAGGGGGGGGGGAGCTGGAGAGGGCAAAACTGAAGATGACTAAGTGATGCTGGAAGAAGAACGCGGGGAATGGGGGGGGGGACGACTCCAGCAGAGCGCAGATGGAGAGCTATGAAAAGGGGGGGGGGAGATGGGGGTGGCAATTATACAATACACATGTCAACAGTAACTTCCCCCTTCCAAAGGGAAGACACTGGACCCCAGAAGTGAGAGAAAAAAAAAAAAAGTAATTACAAAAAAAAAAAAAATGACTAAAAACCTGGCATCCATATAGTAAAATTTTAAAGTTGGCAAGCACCACCCCCACAAGTCCTCTGTTTTAAGTCATTGACTTTTTTGTGTGTGTGGGAGGGTGAGGGAGCGATGCAGCGGACTATTGTGTTCATTTTTTTGTTTTTTATATTCGTACCATCATATATTCTGATGATCTGGACTAGATAGTACGAGAAAGCATCATTGGTCTGGTGTCTGGATAAATGTAACGGGAGACATAGATCTGTTTTAAAAATAAGGGCGGCTGTTTGGTAGGCAGCCCGTAAAAAAAAAAAAAAAAAAAGAGGGTAGGGAGGTGACACTAGCGAACTGCTGTTAGATATCTAAGATTTGGTGCTAAACATGCTGGCTGATGGTAACGGAGCTTAATGGGGGCAAAGAAAAGATTTCAAGAATATTCTGCACGCAAAACAAGGAAGCTCTCAATATAGAGAGCATCAAGGCACTGGCATGAAAATGGTTAAGGCAGTGGCGTAGCTAGGGTGGGGGGGGGGTAGGAGGGGGGAGAATTTGAAAATCCCGCCGGCCCCCCCCCCATTTGAGGGGGGCCCCCAAATGATTGCTTATTGCATTAAAATTAAATATTACGAAAAATGCAGTGGCCCCAAAAGAGGTCTAGCCCCCCCCCCCCCCCGGGCACCCAATCGATGGAAAATTCCTAGCTACGCCCCTGGGTTAAGGACACCAGAATAGCTTTGGCAGACAATAAAACGACAAAAAGATTCACACAGGCTCCATCTACAATATCCTGTCTGACTTTCGATATGCCTCATTAGCTACATAGAAATGATTTTAATTATGCACGATCATTTGACCCCGTGGATGGCAGAAGTCGTCCTCAGTCGATGAGATGGACCGTGACCAATCGTTACAGAATGCCTGAACACTGACCTGCAACGTCACAACCCGTGGGCAATTTAGACAATATTGCCACGCCAAAGGTCTGTACAATGTACCATGTATAACGAATGGTCTCGGAAGGACTATCTCGTGAAGATTAGTATTGCATTATAGATACATTGGCGTGAACGCCACAGAAATGCTGACTGAGTCATTGTTGCTCGGACAGAAAATGCATTTAGCAAATAGCTAAGAAAGAACAAGAACTTTGTAACAACAGTGACTTACTTCCCTTGTTTTACAAATAAAATTATACAGCTATTTCAGTCTACATATCGCTGCGATGTCCAGACCCTTAACCGCTAATAATAGACACATTAACAATTTCTGTGTGTCGACGTTTATTGTTTAACATTATCACGCTCAACCTATGTATAAACCAGCAACATAGCTATCAATGCAACATATTTGAATATGGTAAGCTAGGGAGCCATGGGGGTCAATATGTGTTTACACTGAAAGCGTAGACTGTGTCAAGATGGTGCTTACGAGAACGAAGATAATCACAGCAGAAAAGGAAGAGAGAGAAAGAGAGAGAAAGAGAGAGAGTATACTGGGGAAAAAAAGAACATCAAATATAAAGATTTATATACAGAGAGAGAAGAAAGAGAAAGGCAGAAAGAGTGTGGGTGTGTGTGTGTGTGTGTGTGTGTGAGAGAGAGAGAGAGAGAGAGAGAGAGAGAAGGAATCACATCTGTTGGAGAAAGTTGAAAAAAAATATGTGTAGGCCAGGTTGTACTTTTTTCTTCCTCGATGGAGGGGGCGGGTAGGGGGGAGGAAGACGCAGGGTGCCGGAAGGAAGGACACGGTAGGAAACGTGTTCGCCTTTAGATCTATCTCCCCCCCCTTTCCTCCTGGGGTACGACTCCTGGGTCATCGCGTCTGAGCCCTCCCCACTCCACATACTTCGTGACGCCCTTGCACTGCCAGAGTTTTAACACCGCAAGAGTTCAAATTTCTACTTACGATTTTTTTGTTTTTTTTAAACGAGGACAAAGAGTCTCGGGGAAAGTTAAAAATGTTTTCAGGTGAACGCCTCTGTCTGTAACAATATTAGACACATGAACATTTTCTACGACATGTAAATAATCAACATCAGCTGTTTCTTTCTCTATCCTTTTTCACAATTCCCTTGCAAGCTCATCATTCAAAATGAGTGAAAACGGGTCTAACAATTTCCCCAGAAATTTGATAGTTTATGTACATCTATGGGGGGAATAATATTTCGCTTATTGGCCATAAAGTGAAACCTTTGGTTTGACGGCTATAATTTTTCCACAGATAATCATCTTAAAAAATTAAATTTGGCTAGTTTGAACAGCGGGTATTCCCGAACACGACTCAAGTGTTTCTTTGTATTCAATAAAGAGTTGAATAAAGAAATGCACGTCCATGAACAGTTTGCGCAACGTCTCATGTAGAAATGAGCTGGGCTCTCTCTCTCCTTCTCTCTCTCTCTCCCTCCTCCCTCTCTTTCTCTCCAGGGAGAAAGAGAGAGAAAGAGATAGTAAACATGTAGTGGGAAATCGATACAAGGTATAGCAAAAAAAAAAAAAAAAGTTTTCAGTTCTAAGATCCAACAAACACAGAAGCTTAACTCTGTACCAACAAGCGTATAGATCTAGTTAAAAGCAATGGTTGTTGATTTTTTTTCCACTGCAAATTTCCTGGAAGCTAAAGAGTTAATGTTGAGTTTCTTTATTGTATAATATTGTAGTTTTAAACATTAACTCTTTAACTGCAAAACAACTGAAAAGGAAGGCAAACTATCAGTTCAGTAAACATAAATTGTCATAACTTAAAGAGATAATTGTAGACAGTTGTTTGTTTTTTCTTCTGATATGTCACAGACAGGAAGGAGAACAAAAAGACAATCTATTTTTAGCCTTATGATGTCAATGGTTAAACTAAAATTAGAACTATTACGTCATGCATTCACGCGGTCTAGCATGAATTTGTATTATTAAAATATCTCTCAATAAAGACCAGTGTTCGCACACAATATGAAAGGTACACAAACTACAAAATGAGAATGGTCCCCATTCACCAAAACGTAATATTGATAAAACAACCCCCCCCCCCAAAAAAAAAATGTCACGTGATAACCATTGTTAATTAAAGTTAGATCGTCATTTGTGTAGAAGTGATAGAGAAGCGCGTGTCTCAATGATGTTTGTTTGCGATTGGTGGATGAGGTCCATTAACAAAGGAAATTTTGTAAATCTAAATTGCGCAATGGATTTGTTGAAATAATTCTTATTGGGTTTATTATTAGTTCAAGTGTTTGGTGTTCCTGCTCTTTGGGTTTGTTCTGTCCTTTGCTAGAAGACACGTTGTTTCATGAGGGCAAAGAATCGGCTTCAAAATATAATTGCTGAACTATCAACTCAACATTGACACTGCCAACAATATGTATAAATGGTCGGAGCGTTTGGTTTGGATTCGTGTGTGTGTGTGCGCGCGCGCGTGTGTGTGTGCACGCGCGCGTGTGTGTGTGCACGCGCGCGTGTGTGTGTGTGCACACGTGTGTGTGTGTGTGAGCACTCGTGTGTGTGTGTATCGAAGGGATGGAGGTAGAAGAAAGGAACGATTAGATGAGAAAAGGATGAGGCTACAACCGAGACCCTTCCTTATAGAAGGCCTGAACACTGACCTGCAACGTGACAACCTGTGGGCAGTTTAGATTTAAAAAAAACTCGTTGCCACGTCACAAGTCTGTACGACGTGGCAACGAACTACTATTGGTCTAAACTGCCCACAGGTTGTGACGTTGCAGATCAGTGTTCGGGGCCTCAAAAACGAATAGTCTCGCTACAACTGAATCAACGTACACTTTCAACTTACCGCTGCCGCGGGAACAAACGATGGCATGACCTCGATTACATCCAGGCTGGAGGTCAGGGTCCTGATGTTCATATATATCCCGATGAGAACACCACTGAACACCAGCGTGAGCACCCCGAGCACCAAGAAGATCAGCACCCTGCCTTCGCCACAGCCGCCTTTCGCGGGCACCGCCCCTTCGGTGTTGCTGCCGTCGCCCCCCCCGGCGAGCACCATGGTCCTGCTTCCCTTCCCGTCGTCCTCCTCGTCTTCCTTCTGGGACTCCATCTTGCAGTAGGTCGGGGGCTTGGCGCTGGCGCGGAAGGCAGCAGACGGTCTGTTCTTCATCTGGCGATCGACACCCGAAAGCTTAGGGGGGCTCGAGGAAAAAAGGCGTGTGGTGTCAGGTGGACATTTTGTGGAACAAAACCGAGAATCGCGAATCTTAATAAAACACAGGAAGCACAAGACGTCTATGCAACAGCTATTAATTCGTTCGTTCCATTGCTAGATCTGTTAAGTTCTTTATATTAATGATCTGTGAATGATAATAAAAGAAACACTTATATCATGTAGTGGTAATACTAGGTAATGCAATTTGGTATATATTTCCTAGATTCAATCTGGAAAAGAATAGACTTACATTCATGCAAAGTGAAAGAGAAGAGAAGGAGAGAAGAGAAAGAGAAGAGAAAGAGAGAAGAGAGAGAAGAGAGAAGAGAAAGAGAGAAGAGAATGAGAGAAGAGAAAGAGAGAAGAGAAAGAGAGAAGAGAAAGAGAGAAGAGAAAGAGAGAAGAGAAAGAGAGAAGAGAAAGAGAGAAGAGAAAGAGAGAAGAGAAAGAGAGAAGAGAAAGAGAGAAGAGAAAGAGAGAAGAGAAAGAGAGAAGAGAAAGAGAAGAGAATGAGAGAAGAGAATGAGAGAAGAGAATGAGAGAAGAGAATGAGAGAAGAGAATGAGAGGAGAATGAGAGAAGAGAATGAGAGAAGAGAATGAGAGAAGAGAATGAGAGAAGAGAATGAGAGAAGAGAATGAGAGAAGAGAAAGAGGAAGAGAAAGAGAAGAGAAAGAGAAGAGAAAGAGAAGAGAAAGAGAAGAGAAAGAGAAGAGAAAGAGAAAGAGAAGAGAAAGAGAAAGAGAAAGAGAAAGAGAAGAGAATGAGAGAAGAGAAAGAGAAGAGAAAGAGAAGAGAAAGAGAAGAGTAAGAGAAGAGAAAGAGAAGAGAATGAGAGAAGAGAAAGAGAAGAGAAAGAGAAGAGAATGAGAAGAGAATGAGAGAAGAGAAAGAGAAGAGAAAGAGAAGAGAAAGAGAGAAGAGAATGAGAGAAGAGAAAGAGAGAAGAAAGATATAGAGGAGAGAGAGACAAGAGAAATAGAGAAGAGCTAAGGGACAGAGAGAAAGAGAAAATAGAACGAGAGGAGAGAAGAGAACGAGAGAAGAGAAAGAGAAAAAAATCTTATCTTATAATATACAGATGATATACAGAGAAGAGAATGAGAGAAGAGAATGAGAGAAGAGAATGAGAGAAGAGAATGAGAGAAGAGAATGAGAGAAGAGAAAGAGAAGAGAAAGGAAGAGAAAGAGAAGAGAAAGAGAAGAGAAAGAGAAGAGAAAGAGAAGAGAAAGAGAAGAGTAAGAGAAGAGAAAGAGAAGAGAAAGAGAAGAGAAAGAGAAGAGAATGAGAGAAGAGAAAGAGAAGAGAAAGAGAAGAGAAAGAGAAGAGAATGAGAAGAGAATGAGAGAAGAGAAAGAGAAGAGAAAAAGAAGAGAAAGAGAAGAGAAAGAGAAGAGAAAGAGAGAAGAGAATGAGAGAAGAGAAAGAGAGAAGAAAGATATAGAGGAGAGAGAGACAAGAGAAATAGAGAAGAGCTAAGGGACAGAGAGAAAGAGAAAATAGAACGAGAGGAGAGAAGAGAACGAGAGAAGAGAAAGAGAAAAAAATCTTATCTTATAATATACAGATGTTACTTTTAAAAAATACGTTCTACGTGTGTCCCTACGTCAATCTAGTCATGCATGTTAATCAATGACTTAAACTCTGCCAAGTCACTGGTTTTCCTGACTGACTCGGGCAACACATTCCTATCCATTGCTCTAATAGCACAAGAGAAGAAGAGTATTTGTACAAATGTATCCTAGCTTATGAAATTAGAAATGTGTCTTTATCTTCGTGACTTTCTGGGTATTTAACTACGTTTGGTTTTTATATTTGAAGAGTATGGTTCAGTGGGGAAAATTGCATAGCATCGTCTTGGGGTTAATTTGTGTCGAAGATTTACACTAGCTACTTCTACATCTGGTCTTGTGAATTGAAAAGCATACATAGATTATAGACTATAAATTGTCTGTTTAGTAAATCTTTTCGTTCAATGTAATTAGAAACTAACTACATTGGCATTGTTTGCGCATAGATCGAGATCTACTTTGATAGTGCAAAGAGGATTTCTACTTTACAGGCCCACAGATGTGACATAAGGTTTGGGAGGCTGGGGAGTGATGGAGTCATCATTTATTTGATGTTTAAGGTCACACTGACCGGTAGAGCACACCTTTTATCAGTACGTAGAGTCCATGCTGTGTTTTCTATAAACCCACTCACAAAACCACACACATACACGCATTAGCTTGATAGCCTAGACTTTTTGTTTAATATAACTTTATCAGTGTCCATCAAACTGTCCACAGATCACGCTAACTTCTAGCTGACCTGGCCCATTTGGCTTAGTAGAAAACTTGTATTAATCCCAGAAAACATTCCCATAGCATTTTTAGGTTAGTGGTGGAAGTGGGCGGAGCTAGAATCAGTAGCTAAAATTTTGTTTTCCGAGTTAATGACATTAAAATTCGAGTGTCTGTTTAATCAAGTACCAGTACCAGACAGTGTTTGGATTTGACATCACAGACTGTCACTGACCTGCACAAGTATTGCGTGTAATGTGCATTAATGTGTAGGAAAATCAGCTGAAATGTAGCTGATGACCATTTCGTATTAACGGGGTAGCAGCGCTGTGCCCATTCTGTTGGTCATCTGTCCTATTTATTTCTGACCTTCTGACCCCAGGACTTGCTGACATTTTTGTGTGTGTGCATAAAGACCTCTCCACTTCCATCCCCCCCTCACACTGTGCATTCCCAGCACATCGAATGTTCCCATGAGGTCAATCTGTTCGGCCAGCACAAAGAGCAATGACCATGTTGGACACACGGCGCAGTCATCCTCAAAGTCCCATTTTACCTAAAGCGCCTTGGTTCAATCATCATAATATTATCTATAGTCATTTTTTTTTCTTCGAATGTTAAGACAAATAAATGACAGATAACTTCTCAAATCTTAGCCCATCTGTAAACGCTCTAAAAATACGGATAGACCGTATTACAAGAAGCGCGTGACTCGTTTTCAGACCCAAGTCAAATGTTTTACATGTTTCGGATGTTTTACATATTTCGGATGTTTTAAATGTTTTATTTGTTTCGGATGTTCCTTCAGAGTTGAAGATAATCTACTTCCTTGTCCAAACCTCCGCAGGACGACGGGAGATGGCAGCGGGCAGGGTATGAACCCGGGACAATCGACAAGTCACCATGAAGTAAACTGAAAAGTCATACACACTCAAAGAATGACTCTCTCTCCCCCTCTCTCTCTATCTCTCGTATCGGGAAAAAATGGTTATTCATACAGGAACAATGGACCTCATTCACCAACCATCTCTTCTATACAAATTACGATCTAATTTTAATACACAGTGGCTATCACGTGAGAGTTTTTTTTCCGTTGTTTTATCAACATTATCACGTGACTTAATGATGTTTGTTTACGATTGGTGAATGAGATACATTGCTTGTCCAGAAGGATGTTTGAGGTTCCAGTACACCTCACCAGCCACTTGCGGGACTACGAATTACAGAATTTTGTTTAGTAATTCCAGAAAACATACGGTCGGATAGCTTTATCAGTGTCCACCAAACTGTCCACACATTGTGCTATCTTCTCGACGACTTCTAAGTCCTAAAGCTAGGACCAGGTCCTCGGCTCCCTGGGGGACCGAAACGATCCTGTCATCCATTTAGAACGAAAGAACAACACGAGGTAGTCCTCTATCTGGTTGCACGCGCGTTCAGGAAGAAAGATGTGGTGAACAAAATATATAAGTAATTCTTTAAAGTGATTAGAAAATGATGTCATGATGATATTACGTTTCATCAATTGATGAATGGTATTATCAGAATTGTCACACATTATGCATGCATTACTTCTCTACAACTGCACGCTGCAAACAAACAAGAGCACGGAATGGGTTGCCTGAGCCAGCCAGAAAAACCAGTGACTTGGCAGAATTTAAGTCATTGGTTAATATGCATGACTAAATGCATGACGCGTAGGACGTAATCATCTTCTTTTTTGAAGTAACGTCTGTATTATATAAGATAAGATAAGACATCATGATGTAAAGCCTCTTTTTAAAGCAACCTTTGGTGCAACATTTAATTCGGGCTGCGATTCGGAGTCTTCACGTCTCCTTGCAATGGACCTCATTCACCAATCGTAAAGAAACAACTTTAAGCCACGGGATTCTCTGTCTCTTCTTTACAAATTACGATCTAATTTTAATGCACCGTGGCTATCACGTGACAGTTTTTTTTTCCGTTGTTTTATCAATATTATCACGTGCCTAAATGTTTGTTTACGATTGGTGAATGAGGTCCATTCGGAAAAACACTACATTTTTCATTTCACATATTATACTGACTAAAAAATAAAGTTCCCCTTTCAGACCTTGTGGTCTTTATGGCAGATGATGTAAAGGGCATCTGTTTCTGTAGCTCCCGGTTAACGATGGTGTCATGTAGCCAGCACAACGACCAACCATCTTTACTTTCCCCTACTAATGTCAGGTACCCATTAGAGCTGGGTGGACTCAGAGCCGCCCAAAGATCCCGAAATTAAAAAATCCCAGACTTCACCTGGATTCGAACCCCTTTACCACTCATAACCACTTTACCTCCATTATGCTTAATGGGCCTCATTCACTAATCGTAAACAAACAACATTTAGCCACGTGATAATATTGATAAAACAACGAAAAAAAAAACTGTCACGTGAAAGCCTGTGTGTATTACGTTATTTGTATAGAAGAGAGAGAGAATCATGTGACTAAATGTAGTTTGTTAACGATTGGTGAATGAGGTTCATTAGAATGCGCCAAAAATGCTTAGAGCCTTGCCGATAAATGATTATTATTTTGTCTTTTCAAATAAAACTTTATTTAAAAAAAAAAACGATTTAAAAAATGAATGTTTATGCAGAGTAGAAAAATTCTAATGAAATTAAAATAATCTACACCTTAGAAACACTAGCGCGAGATTCAAAAATTCACTAGCATCAACGAAATGTCAGCACGCAAGTCTGCAAGTAATAAGAATGTAACTAGGTGGTATATAATCTATAGCAGTGTTCCCCCAAAACTTTATCCTTAAACGAAACGCTCCGCACATTCTGAGTATTCAGCGCAACACTTTGCTTATGTTTTTAGAGAGCTTAATACGCGTGGTGGCCTCCTAGTTAATTATTCCAGTAGTTCGTGGAAAACCTATTAAAGGCCTCGCGGGACACTGGGGTTCCACGGAACACAGTTTGGGAACCACAAGTCTAGTAGGCCTGTCGTAGCAATGCGTACAAACTATGTTAAAACACTTTTCCACATGGCAACTGAGTGCATGACCCTTGCTTGCCTAGAGTTAACGACCTTGTCTCAACACATCTGTTCATACAGGACACAAGGCAGCAACACAGACTGAATAGAACAGAAAAGCACCCCCCCACCCCCTCTTTTTCTCTCAGAGCCCACCCCTTGCTAAAAAAAAAGAATAAGAACTAGCATTGGTCAAACCTTCAGACAAGTGCTAGGTAGACAAAGTCTTCCCTTGTTACTCCTGAAACCGTCAAGCAAATGAGAACAAGTGTTGTCTCCCCTTCGTTAATCCGTTCGAACTCTTTTGTCCCAAACAACAGGTAGCATTTTTAAGTAGGTCACGCCAGGTAACAACAAGAATAGGTATCTAAAACGCCGTGAAAAATGCGCTTGGTGGCAAGGCTTGGGTACTGATGGAAGAAAGTCATTGTATTTAACAGGCTGTGCCCTATAGGAAGGCTTTCTATTAAGCGAGGTAAATCCCTTCTATCAAGAGTCAGGTGTGAATAGGTGTTGGGAAGGGGGGGGGGAAACTTCTCATGACTGAGAAAGTAGTCTCACGGAGGGAGAACAACTTTGAAACTTCAACAGGTTCCCGAATCGAAGTAAAAATGGTGACACTGGGAGCAGAGTGGGGGGGGGGAGAAAGAGGGAATGATATTGAGACCCTGGGAGCCCTGAACGTGGGAGGGAGGGGGGGGCGTTTTAAGATGAAAACGTTTTTACCATTGACAGGAAAACTTCAATGCGATTTATTTGTAAAACTTCCTTTTAAGAAGCTGAACTTAAGAATTGAAAGAAACGTATGCATAGATGGGGGGTGAGAGAGAGAGAGAGAGAGAGAGAGGGGGGAGAGAGGGAGAGAGAGAGAGGGAGAGAGAGGGAGAGAGAGAGAGGGAGAGAGAAAAGAAGGAACGTTACAGGTGAGAGGTGGCTTGCTGTTTAGTCTACATCTCCATTTCGTTGGGTTAGACTCGTGCGGCAGGTGCAAGACACGCTCCAAAAAATATGTGTTGGGCTTCAGAGAGGCTCTTAACACCCGCACAAGTCAATTTCACTCTACATGTACAGTGGATTTGTTTTTGCTGTGTATAAACAGTGCAACGATGTAATGGTCTGTTTGCAATAAGACTAAGACTGCTTTAATGATTCTTATGGAAATCTGTTGTGATTACAAGGACTCTTTTCTCATATAAAGACAACAGAACAGAAATAGGATGGCTGCCTGGTCGTGCGGTTTGCGCGCTGGACTGTCGTTCAAATTTATCGATGGTCCCCGGTTCAAACCCTGCCCGCTCCCATCCCCCGTCGTCCAGCGGGAGGTTCGGACTTGGAAGTAATTATCTTCAACTCTGAAGAAACATCCGAAACTTGTAAACATTTTGCAAACATTTGTACAACACACACATAAACAGAACAGACTCAACATTCAGCGACTACACACAGGTATCTTGGTCCTTTTCATGTTTCCTGATCAACGAGTGGCATGCATCTCGTTCTGTGTGTCTACTGTATCTACAAATAGTTACCACTCTCAGACCTTGCGATATATGGGGGCAGATAGTGTATAACTCGTCTGTTTTTGATCTGTTGCATGTTGTTAACAACATTATGAATGGTGAAATAAAAGTATTACCGAATAAATTTAGAACAACAATATATATAAAATAAAAGTCAGCACCACTGATTTCTGGCAAAAGAGCAAAACTATTTGTGTCCCCAGACAAGATAAAGTTGGTCATCGCTGACTTAATGAAATTAACTCTCCATGTATTAACCATGACTAAGGCAGACACACTCGGTAATTAAACACACCCGGCGACATTAATCACGTGACTACAACTACCTTATCTAGACAGGATTATTTTTAGAGTTGTCAAAGAAAGATAATTCTCTCATACTTAACATTCTTAAATATTTCTGTCTACTTTTTTTTTTAACTTTTGGAATTGAGATGCTAAAAAAAGATCCTACGAATCATATACAAAG